>JABUQX010099989.1:0-24071 GCA_015478945.1 Trachelipus rathkii
TCTCTCTATGTCTTTCTTCGTTCTGCATTTAGCGATGGGTAGACAGAGCAACTCTAGGACCCGTACTCTTTATTACGGTGACTTTGACTAATCTATAATAAGGACTTATGATATAGAGGGAAGTGTCATAGAAAGAGGGTTCTGTGAGAGGCATTAAAGCTATTTGAGTTACACTGAGTAGAATAATAGGGTTTCTTTATATATTATATTATCTCGTATATTATAATATAGATAATAAACTCATTTCAATAGTTCTTTTATTTCTCTATCTTAAGTATCGATGAGAAATAATTTTAATCCTTTAACTACGAAATCTGTTCAATCATTGCTGTTAATAAACAAGTTTCCGAAATAAATTAGAAAAAAATTAAAATCTCTTGAAATTCGAAACATTTAAGACCTACGCCTTCAATAGCTAAATAATTCTGGTCCTAATTAAAGCAATTCAATAAAAAATACATTAAAACTACAATTTAACAATAGTAGAAGCGTACACACTGAATACATCTCACCTCCAATCATTCTAAATAATAGTTTGTAATATGAAGAAGGACTATTTCCAAAATCTATAATCAACATTTAATCTAATCCTGGTGCATAGATATTACACATGTAATCATACTTTGAAAGGGATATTTTATTATTTAATAAAGTCTACTGTAGAATTATATTTTATTATTATTTTATCTTGTACTTACATTAACCTTATAACTTATTCAAAAATATGTTTAAAATCAAATTCAAATTTTACATCAATTCATTTTTGCAGTGATAGTATATTTTATTATTCGTTTATTAAAATTTATCTTCCTAAATTTTATTTATTTTGAGAGAATTAGTTTACATAATTTTTCTTACTATTTATTTTATGTTTTTAAATATTTAGAAATTGTTATTTAATTAAACATTATTTATTATATATAGTTCTTTGATAACATCTAATGATCATGTTGAAATAATTTAATTTCTTTAATTTCATTCTATATTAACTTCGAGCTTTATAAATTTTATCAAATCGGTCAAATAATTTAAACGGAATGTATTACAACTATATTTAATTAAAATCTTTCATATGATTCTAATGTTATATCTCGTCATCAAATATCGAAGGAAGGCCGTTGAGAATACCCTGAACCCCTGGCGCCCTATATATCGAATTATTTAAGCTACTTTCAAAAAAATTAGATTTGAAACTTAAGCTTAAGTCCTCATTCTTTAAATTTATATATTTTAATATAAATGAATTAAATAATATTATATAAAAATAATAATTAAATAATAAATAATTTTAAATAATAAAATTATATAATAATTAAATTAATATAAATAATAATAAATATAAAATAATATTTAAAATATTAAATAATATTAAAATAATAATTAAAAATAATAATAGCTTATTATATAATAATAAATAATTAAATAAAATATCATTATAAATAATATAATATTATATAGTAACGCAGAGTACGGCTATTGAGGAGATGAGCATTGTAACGCGTAGGTTATGTATCGCAGTATCGGGCATTTTGGGGGCGTATCCGGTACCCGGGCATTGGGGGTTAAGACCCGCGAAGACTATTTATTGGGCAGAGTGGAGAAATAATATGAGAGGGAGCTCCTTTATAATAAAATCGAAATTCTCATTACGATCCTGCTAGCATGAACAGAAAATATTATATTTTTATATTTTCTATCGATGCCTTAATATATTTTTGTGCGCTGAACACAGAAATGAATCTCAATTTTTTTCTATTCATCGGAATACTTGAGAGTTATTGTAATATTTAAAGGAATGGCATTTAAAGGGTTGTTAATATGAGCTTACACTAGGTACTTATTACAAATTTTTATTTGAAGTTTAAATTTACGAACAGTTACTTGAGCATACTAAGATCGCAAATATAAGTCAATGCTTAATATGCCAAAACATGCTTATTTTGCATTTAAAAGTTCTTTGTGGACGTTCTTCCTCTTGTTATGATTGGTTTCTCTTATCCAAAAACCACGTCTAATCACCATCATTCGGACTAGGTCTATCCCAACTCCCTGGTATCTGCCTGGCCATTGTCCGAATATTTCCTGGTGAAATTTTCACCATGCCTTCACTTACATCAATAATTCTCTGATAAGAATCCCAATGCGAGTGTAAATACGCACTTTGAAACATATCCGGCACCCATTTTTTTTTATAACAACGAAGAGCACTTTTAATCAACTGTTTGTAAATTTGATCTTTACAATTACTATAATCCTGACCTACATACAGAATGCACACCAGGATCAATTTGTCAATTTTGTCTTCATACTCTTTCTTTACTTAATTCACATGATTTACACAGCGAATATTCTTACTGTGATCTGCATTGTTTATATTTATATGCTTTCTCAAGCAAAGAGAATAGATTACTAATTGAGTTCGCACTTGTCGAGAGCCAATAATTAATGTGTCTATAATATATGAATATCACACTGAGCAGTGATTAGTTAGCATCAGGACACAAGTTCATCATAATATATATAATATATAACTTATATTATATAAAATAATATATTATATATATATATATGATCAGATATATATATATCATACATATTCTTCTTCTCTCTATAATATAACTGTACTTGATCTTGGGATAACGGAGCGGCTACAACGATCCGGAAAGAAAAAGCAGTAGGAGAGTATGTACACAAGTCGAAAAGAAAGCCCCAGCCTTACCGCTCCCTCGTACCAGTAATATGAAACTCGTCGACCAACAGCAAATCCACCTAAAGCTCATGGCCGCGACTGACCTCAATACAACTATGTACAATCGTCATTGTAAGGGGGTTCATCCTGGCCAGGTGGCCACAACCAATGCCCCCTACAAACCCCACCATTCTCTCCTATCATGCTACTTTCTTCTCGCCTCTGCCAAATCTCAATTTCTTCTCCTTCAGACATTCGTTAGTCGACAATCCACTTCTCTTCGGTCATCCCACCGTTCCGGTTCCAACACCACTCTCCACTATAATCCCTAACCACCGACTATCATCATACTTTCCACGTGACCAACCATTTTCAACATACTTCAATTTATCTTTTTCATTTCCCTTTCCTTCCACACCAAACAACTCTCTAATACTTCTTCCTTCATTTTATTATTCTTTTCACAGAGCACTGCCCCTTAAGATGTCCATTGCTAACACATTGAATTTAGATCTTATTCTATTCAGACCAAGTCCACTACCTACCAATAACACAGTAACAACATCATACCACTCATTAGACTCTAGTCGCACTCAAGACTAGTCCTTTACATCACCAAACGATTTAATGCACACACCCTAGCTCACAACTTTCCTACTACACTCGCAATCATCCGTTCCCTCTCATCATAACACATACCCTATAATTATTACAACTCAGACACTTGCTCAGCTCTCACATCTAATCAAACTTACACGAGGAACTGTCCTCACTGCACACCATCAACCATTACTCTCTTATCTTACGTTACTTCAAACCCCTCCTTTTCACATACCTCGCCAAATCTCTCTACCAAACCTCTCAACCTCTCTTTCAGATTCGCCACACATAACAAATCATCCGCATAATAGGTAGGTCACCCTCCATTATTTTCTATTCTACACATTCTACCCTATTTCTCATCCCCACCTCGAATTCTTTCATAACTCCCACCATATACACATTGAATAACCAAGGAACATAACACAGACGCTGTCTCACTCCGCTATTAATCCTAAACCATTCACCATTGACACCATTTATTCTTACACACGCTTCACTAATCGTCATACATACTTTTGAATCCATTCAGACCCTACCGACCAACACCGATATACTACTCTAAACCTGCCATAGAAGCTTCCTATGAACTCATCATCACGCCTGTTGTAAATCCCATAAAACTAAATATAAACTTTATTCCCTTTTCACCCCATTTCTCAATCATTTGTGTTCAAGGGTAAGATTTGATCCCACCAAGTCAGACTAAACTACCTAACTCCTAAACGGCACTTGTTTTCTTGCACCAACCATGCCTAGTCAACTCATCGCATCTCTTCAATACCAAAATCACCAGCATATACCTTCTCCCTAACATACCTACAATAAACTTTTTCTCTAATAATATTCTAACAAGTCTCCTTTCTCCTCCTTAACCCTTATAGCTAAGGGAACTATTACCGGGCTCTCCTGCAATCCTTGAACTATACACTCCATGAAACGCTTTTATTACATCAATCTCCAAATCCATCATCACCATCTCGCCTCGCTCTTGGATTCATTTCACTAGTAATTTCTCTATACTGCAATATACCTGAAGATTCAACTTTCTCATCTTACCCATTAGCTCCCTCCTACTAATAACCTCATCCCCAAATACCTATTCCTTCTTGCCCATCAAACCGCGACACACATTGACTATCACCTCTTCATTACTGGCAATATTATATCCAGAATTTATTACATATATATAGATTTATATATACTATATATATATATATATAGTATATATATATTATATAATATATTATATATATATATAATAATATTATATAGATTAATAATATATAATAAATATATTATATATACTATAATATAATATATATATATATAAATATAATATAGATATAGCATATATATATTATCATATTATATATATAATATATATATATATATATAAGACTGCTAACTACTATCTCGGTAAAGAATCGACACATGCACTGAAACAGAAAAGTAGTAGAAGAAGAATTATATAATATATATATTCATACATATATGACTGTCCCGTATTGTCATTAAAACGCTCGCTCTACGCATTCCCCTACACCCATGGATCAATTCGTGGCATCAATGGAAGGCAAATCCAAGGCAGTCTTACTGCTAATCAACTACTCAGATTAAAATTTCACCTCTATTTATGAAGCTAAATGCATAGATAATCTATAAGATGCTAAATCATAACATCTGCGCCTACGCCCGCTTCGGGAGTAATAGAATCATACAATCATAATTGTATATAATAATTCAATTTAATATATTTTGTAATTTACAAGACCCAAGCCAAATTGAAGAGGTAAATTTTCATTCTTTCTCAAGTTCAAACTCGTTATAGGTTAGACAAGATTTAGTGGACCTGATAATCATCTGGTGAATGGCCGAACTCGTAACACTCAGGAACGGATGTGCTTTCAGGTATTTATATAATATATATATATAATAAATAATATAATATATATATATATATATAATATATATATATATATATAATATAATAATATAATAGTAAATAATAATAATATAATATATATAATATATAAAATATTTTACTATATATACTATAAATATATAATATATACTAAATGTATATATATATATATAATTATATATATATATATATACTATATATAGATATATAGTATATAATATTATATATATATATAATAAATAATAATAATAATATATATATAATATATATATTATATATATATATATAATATATATATAATATATATATATATATATATATATATATATATTATATATATATATTAATAGCGATGGTGCCTTATTGCTCAATAATATCAATATGAGGAAGAATATTATCTATTATACTCGAACCCTAATTATCACTAATACATAAAATCTAGAAAGTTATATCTTATAATATTATATTCAAATTAGGTAGTATATATTTATATATAATATATATATATATAATAATATATATATATGATATAATATATATATAATATATATATATATATAATAAATATAATTATTATAAATATATATATATAATATATATAGTATATATATATTATATATATATGATATATATATAATGGCTGGGGGAGTCGTTGAATATTCATAAAAACTCTCTTCTGTTTAGAATTAAATTTCTTTGAAATTCTCAAAATAATGATATAATATATATTAGTTGTCGCAAATATCCTGATAGTATTTATTAATTTGTTTTAAAAAGTTAGTGGGGAAAAACCTCAATCATGTTTACACCCAACAGGTCAATCGAAAATCAATGGGTAACAACAGAACACCTATTTGTCGCGCAAAAGAGCCATTGTTCCGTTAGCTTTGAAGTGGCACCGCCTGAGTTGAAAACCGACATAGTCCACATACCTACCTCCAATTCGGCCATATAAATTCTTATCATCTCACATAGCGGGACACCATTCCAGTACTTGCCTGACCGTTCGCATTTGGAAAAAATACGGCCCCGATGAGCAGCCGCCCATAACCGCACAAACATCACTCTGGGTGCATTGGTTTCGACAACATCTGGATTATCATATTCGCTCCAAATGCGGCATTCTGTCTATGACGATCCAGGGATGGAACGTCCTCATTACTGAAGATGATTTCTCCGGAAATTGATCACCACGTGCCAATTTCCTGCCACCATTCTGCGATTAACGACGTTGTTATGTCAAAGCTTTGTTCTTGAGTCCAAATGCACCTTGTAGCGTTAAATCAAGTCTTGTACAATAAGTCATCAACGACGAGCTGAGAGTGCAAATTGTTCGGCACGACGACGATGAAGTGGATGGCTCTCAGCCAACTATCTGGCAACAGTCAGCAATATTTTCCTGCAGTACGAGCTGTACGAGCATGCACTGGTTTTCAAATCTCCTACAGACCCGTTTTGCTCAAATTCTTTCACAGATTTTTCTTGGAGAGTAGATTCTCGGAAGTTAAATTGACCAAAAAAATCACGAAGTGCACGATATGCATTTTGATTTGGAACGCTCCTTTCAAATAACCTGAAATTAACACTTGCCCATTGTGTATCTTCATGTTCAAATTGTAGTATTCTGAAATTGAAAATGTCAAATGAAATGCAGTAAAAAGAAATGACGTTTAGTGTTTTCACATTCAATCGCCATAAATTTAACCCCTATAATATATACAAATCTTATTAAGTTAAATTATGGAAACCTAAAAACACCACTAGCTAACCTGATCACTTTTGAGGAAGTGGTGAACACCTTTTGGGTATAATATGAACAAATGTCGTTCATATTTAAACTTGGCTAGGTCAAAAGTGAACACCAACCCAGCCCAATTTCAGGGATGGTATATGAACTATGCTTCCCATTGGTTAATAGCTGAACCCCAATTGTTCACCTTTTAACCCAAATTTCGGTTTCTGTACTGATTTTCTTCCGTAAATAGGAGAAAATTAAAACCTTGTGTTTGAACTTTTGAGGTCTGAAAAGTGATCCACTCTACTTCAGCATGTGCTATTTCAGCCTAAGGGGGAAAAATATTGTTTTATTTACATTTTTCTAAAGTTAAAGGATTGGACTATTAACTCATACACTTACTTGGCCAAAATCGCAATTACTTCATATTAATATCAAGCGTTCATGTTTAGCCATTTTTAATCTTGAAGCTATAAACATAAACTATTTTCAACAATTGCCACTCCCAAAATTTTTAACTCTAAAAGCCTTTGGAAATGGGCACGTTCTTTAAAGGCACGAATCAACTTTAGTAGCCTTCGAAAAATTCGTCATTATAATCCCTCGCTTGAGTAACTAAATCATTAAATCATCATTTGATATACTAAAACTCACTTGCTTAACTCAATTGAGTTATTGCAATCATCTTATATGAGATATCAAAACATCACATCATCATCATCATCATCAAATTTCTGATCATCACCATCATCATCATCATTTTTCTTACCATCTTCATCATCAACATTATCATCATCAGCATCACCATAACATCATCATCATCACCACCACCATCATCCTCCTGCTCGTTCTTCTACATATGTGTAATCATCATCATCATTTATCTAACCACAAAATTAATTTATATTATTAAAATGAGAGACTTTATAAGTCTATCATTTTTCTCTGCTATAAATATTTATTCCAAAATAATTTTTAATTCCTGTTTAATACTTTTATTTTTTTTATTTTCTTAATTCATCAGGACAAAACTAAAAGTTAATTCATTCTTCGGTATTTCTTTACCTTACAGCAATTTCTTTTCAGATAAGAAACATCAAAATGTGATTTACGTTAATAAATTACTACACAAATCATCCAACCTTTGGAAAAAAAAAATGAAAAAAAAATTATAAAAAATATGTTATTTAACCTTTCTTACTTTGAAACAAATATATATATATATATATATATATATATATAAGTATATATATATTATTAAAAATATATAGTATATATAGTATATAAAATATATATATAAAAATATATATTCTATAAATAGTATATATAAATAATTATAATATTTATATATATATATATTATATAATATATAATATAAAATAATAATATTATATATTAATATATAGAATATATAATAGTATATATATATATAATAACGCATATATATATATTAATATATAGATAAAATATATATATATATAATATATGTGTGTGTGGGTGTGTGAGTGTGGTGTGTTCGTTCGTGGATGCATTATGTTAAGCTTGAGTTTTGTTAATCTTCCTGTATCTTTTAATAAACCTTTGATTCGCGTAATAAATAGAAAATTTTAAAATCTTTTCCTTAATTCATTGATGTCCGGCATTTTGGAATTTGCAACATAAATTCTGCTTATATTAATTCTTCAATAGATACGGAACGCCTTCTAACTTCGAAAGCAAAGAACAAAGGCTGGGAAGCAAGAGAGAGAGAGCGAGAGGAGAAGAGAGAGAGAGAGAGAGAGAGAGAGAGAGAGAGAGAAGAGTGAGAGAGAGAGAGAGAGAGAGATGAGAGAGAGACGGGGAGAGAGAGGACGGGAGAGAGAGAGAGAGAGAGAGAGAGAGAGAGAGAGAGAGAGAGAGAGAGAAGACTGCATGTGGTGAGTGAGAGAGAGTGACTGATGAGAGAGAGATAGAGAAGTGTAAGAAGAATGTGAGTGATGGTGATGAGTGAGTGCAGTGAGTGAGGTGAGAAAGTTTCGTGAATGAGAGAGAAAGTGAAGTAGTGAGTGAAAGAGGAGTGAGTGACTGAGTGATGGTAAGAGGAAGATTGATGAGTGAGTGAGTGAGAGAGAGTGATGGTGAGTGTCGTGAACACCAGGTGAATCATGAAGAGAGAAGAACAAGATGATGATGAGAGAAAACAACAGAAAGAGTAAAGTGAGTGCGTGAGTGGGAGAGAAAGAGACGTTAACTTTAAAAATATAGATGCTGCAAACTTCTTAATGATAAATGAATTTAGCTAATTAATTTTTTTACCCTAGATTTTAACAATTATTCAAGTAAATTGTAAATATTTTAAGCTAAATTTATGATCAATAGAAAACGTACCAAGAAATAGAAATATATATGAACGTAAAAATAAAACACCAAAATTTACCGCAGCAGTTGAAGAAGGCTTCCCGGATCATAGCCAGTTTTACAAGAACCGCCAATTGACGAATTTTCGGTAAGCCCAACTGGAAGTTTGAAAAAACGCGTGACGGACTCTCCAAACAGGGGAAGTGAAGCACCGAAATCATTTTCTTCAATCTAAGTTTGCAAATATGACAGGTCAGCAAAATTAATCTTTGGTTGTCCGTTACAGCTTCGGAGCTTTCCCAGGTTTGGGAATATGGATAACCAAAAGCTGTATCCAAACGAAGAAAAAAGGATACGATCTCAAACTCTGTCATACAAACCAGCAAAAACGTTGATTGCAGATGGGTAAAATATGTCTGGGCGCCAAAGAACCGCCTTTTTCTGATGTGCAGTGTTAATTCTTAATTATTGAAAGCCTTCAGGATAGCGAAAAGAGCTCGAGTGGCTAAGCAAAACTATAACTATGATCTGCACAGCGCTGGAGCAAGATTGTATCGGTTATTATAAGCCTGTAACGGAGGACTGTGGGGTGAAGAATTGTTGGAATGCGCATATATATCTGTGCAACTCCACCTTGTCCCATATTTAACGAGTAATCTTGCTTGTTGCTTGATCTTTGTTCTGTTTAAGACTCTGTTCAGGAGTTGGAAGTCGATGCGTGGAGCAGAAAGGACAAAGAACGCAGATCTTCTTACGTGAAGTTCGTGAACTCATCGAGGGGTCGTATGGGCAGATGTTTCTTGCCAGAAAATGCTCTTCAAGCTATGGGAGATAAAGTAGACTTTGTTTCATTGCTGTCAGGCTGAAAGCTCTGCACTCGGGGTAGTGGCCGCGGCATTTTTGGGGGCGGCAGATTGATTGAAGGCGTGTTTTTTGACTTATTTGAACAGTCGGCAATTGATAAGCAGTACAGGGCGAGTCAGGTTACAGCACTGCTGAGCCTTAACTGGGATTTGAGGGGATAGATGTTGTACGTGTTTGACAGGCGGAGACGGAGGGGGGGGGGCGCGCAGCTGCAACTGACGATAGGATGTCTGAAATCTTGTAAGGATATAGTCTTTGTTGAACTTGGTTGTATGGCTCTTCCCGCTCTCAATCTTGTATGTGTCATTAACTTCCAAAATCTCCGTATTCAACTAGGTAAGGAAAAAAGGGCATTTAAGAAACGAGGCACTGTGGAGTTCGTCCAATTTTTTGCAGAGTGGTGTTTTGCACAGTGAATCTATTGAATTCATTCTCCACAGGACTGCGCATTATAGTATATTTTCGGAGATCGACCAGACCATGTTGCATCTACCAGCAAGACTTGGGCTGGGGATAAACGTACGAAACACTGTTAACCTGTAAACCCAAGTTTTACGCTTTAGTAGATGGAAAGGAGTGGTTAAAGGTCATCAGTGACGAGGATATGGGTGTCAAGCGAATTCCCGACGTGGGGCAAAGTCTTAAACGTTAGTAACAGGAAATCTTTTCTGTTTGAGTGTTCTTAGAAGACAGCATAAGCCTCGTCTTTCCGTTCTAAAGAGTAAATAGCCTTTCGATGGGTTTCTTATTACATCAGGAGTGGAAATAAGAGGGAATTCCAAGAGAGTTAAAGGAAGATCAAGCTAGAACTTTTGATTCAGCGTTAGTAGCTTGAGAGAGAAGGGACTCTTTCCTCTTAACGTGACTGGGGTCTTCGAATCCTAAGCTTTCTCAAGTTGCATTTAAGAATGATGTTTTTGCTCAGTTAAATTGGAGGTGGGTGGATCGCACAAATAATACATCGGTGAAATGTTGTGTCAGCTGGCAGCGCGGAGGGGGAGAAACATATTTATAGTGACCATTGAGAACGGCTAGACGGGAAACCTTTTCGGTGTTTCCGACGCTTTTATGGCACCTGGGATGTCGAGGGGGTGCCAGGGAACATGATCGCGGCGGAGACAGAAGCCTTCCACGGATTAAGGTGGCATGGAACACGGCATTCTATATTCGAAGTGCATCATTCGAAGAGTAAGTTCAAGCTAATCGGTGCGGGTTCGTATGTTAATCCTTAATTTTCCGAACGAATTAAGGTTTTCCATGGTAATATTATTAATACTCAAGGGAACCTCCTCTCATGGGTTGCGACATTATAGGTTTTGTGCCAGAGGACAACCTATGTGCAGAAGAAAGATCCAAACCTGGTGTAGTGTGTGCACCCGAATCACAAACTGGTTGATTGCGCGGTTCACCATCTTTCCAGCACAGAATACGCCAGGTGACCCCCCATAGAAGGGTGTTCATTGGCTTTCATCTACCTCTCCATGGCAAAAGAAAAAAAAAAAAAAAAAAGAAGAACCGTGTGGGAATACATAAAAAACAATAAATTAACATGTAATTCTTATATAGGATAAAGACTGAAGTTACATATTGACAAATGCAAATGCACGAATCTCACAAAATGCCATCTAGCTGTTTGGGCCTGAGGGAGCACGAAGCCCCCTATTATAGGTTTTCTCAATATTAGCAATGCTGCTAGGTTGTTACAAGAGCGTAACACTAAATAAGAATCAGTAACGCTTCGGGATATAATAAGAATATATATAATATATATATATATAGTATATATATAATATATATATATATATATTATATATAATAATATAGTGTATTGTCCCTTAAAAGGATGTTAACCGATATATATCTGAACGAGAGCGATGTAACGATTTTTTCGTTATTCAAGGCAAATATAGGCGACAAAGGTTTAGCCAACAAGTTTTTTTATTTTTTTAAACTAAAGAATACCCAAGATAAATCGCCAAGAATGTCAAAGATCAGGGTCTCATTGCCTCAGCGGGGGACGACGGGGGGGACTTACGTCCCCCTTCCCAACCGCGGCTCGAGCCCCTTAATTAAAATAAATTAAAAAAACATGAAACAAAATTAACATATAAAAATTAACATGATTATAATAAAGCAACATTGCAACTTTTTTCCTCCCTATTATTGAGTTTAAGTAACACGTCACAGAATGTTAGACGATGGGTTCAGCCGATATTTCGATATTAACTTTTAATGTAACATCCTTTTAAAGGAAAAGTGCCTATATATAATATAATATATATATATAATAGATATATATAATATATATATATAATATATATAATATTAAACGATAATAATATATTACGTTCTTTCTCTCTCCATTCACCTTCCTTTCTTTGCCCCAAGATTGGTGGGTAAGTGTGCTGTTACAAGCATTCGGAAAGAAAGTCAGTAAGGGAAAACTAGACGAACGCCTCGAAAGAAAGCCAGCCTTCCCGCCTCCCCGTACCAGTTAATGTAGTGGAGCTCGTCACAGGACAGAATCCATCCTAAGCATTCATGGAATATATATATATTAATAATAATAATATATATATATATATATATATATATATAATATATATTTTAATATAATATATATATATAATATATATATATATAATTTAATATATATATATAATATATAATATATATTATATATATATATATATAATGATATATACTAATATAATATATATATCTATATATATATATAATAATATATATATAACTAATATTAAATTTAATAGATATATATGATTATAATATAATATATATACTATAATATATATATATACTATATAATTATATATATAAATATAATATATCATATAATATAAGATATATAATAATAACTATATATATTATAATATAATAATCAAACTCACACCGATCTAATCTATTCCTAGGGATAACCAAACCTACGTCGTAATCAAACTCAACCTATCTAGACCTACCTAACTTAACCTAATCTAACCTCACCTACATAATTATAAATTTAAACTGTCTAACCTAACTATAATCTACCTAGCCTATCCTATCATAAACTAACTATCCTATCCATACAAACCACTAAATTTAATACTAAACTGAACTAAAAACGAACAGACATAATCGTTAAGGATCTATTGCGTAGAGTCTTGTATTTATGTAAATCCATTCACGTTAGAACTTCTCTTTTCCCTCTTTCGTAACCCCTTCCCATCCCCTCCAGCCCACTCCTCTGTCTCCTTGTACGGCATAACAAATTTCTTTTGATAAATTTATTTGTATTAACATCTAAAATACGAGTAAAAGAGATAACATCTACCTCTGCTCTTTCATCACTCAACAATATAAATAATATACTTATCTATATATATATATATATATATATATTATATATATTAATATAATATAACTATATATATATATTATATATATATATATATTATATATATAGTATAATAATATCTATATATAATATATTATATTATAGTATATACCGTATATATAGTATATATATAATATAATATATATAGTATATATATATATATTATAATAAGATATAATAATATAATATATTATTATTATATAATTATATAATAATTATATATATATATTAAAAAATATAATATAAATTATATAGTTAATAATATATGTATATGTATATATATATATATATAATTATAATATATAATATCATATAAAATAATATATATACTATATAATATATATAAAATTTATATATATAATAATAATACTTTCTTTTTCTTTATCCAAAATTTATTTGTAATTATTTCTTATTTTTTTTATTTATTATAAGTTATGACTTAATTTATTTTGGATTTTCTATTTTATGATATTTTTATTTGTTTTATAATCTTTTTATTATTGCTATTATAATATATAATATAAAAATATATATATAATATAATATAATATAATACTAATTATATATTAAATTATTATATATATATATATATTCATATATATAATATTTATAATTATGATATATATATATTTGGGGGCTCGAGCCGACGTGTGGATACCGTGTTTCATTCATTATTTATTTATTTTATTTTGACATATATTACATAGTGTAAAACTATAAAATATAATTAAATTATAGTACCTCAGTTATTTATAATTTTCCGTACATTGTGGTGTGTGTGGTGTGTGTGTGTGTTGTGTGTGTGTTGTGTGTGTGTGTGTGTTTTGCTGTGGTGTGTGCGTGTGTGTGTTTGTGTGTGTGTGTGGTGGTGGTGGTGGTGTGGGGCGAGCATATGGTGGGCATGTGTACCTTTTCGCGGCAAAATTTCCGCGAACCAAAAGAAGACAAAATATAATATTGACTGTTGAAATATAACAACAATCTAGTTAATAATCACAAACACTTTTATGTATTTTCTCTAGGTACTAATTTGAAAGAAATAAGGGCTAAATATTATGTTATACTATGTTTGACCTTGCTGGCGGAATTTTGCGCGAAAGTACACGTGCCGTACCAGGCCAACACACACACACACACCTACAACAACACACACACACACACACACACACAACCACACCACACACACACACACACAAAATTGTTATTTAATTGCAAGGATTGAATGAAAGTATATAATAATAATATATATATATATATATTATATATATATATATTATATATATATAATAATATAATATATATAGATAATAATATATATATATATATAATAATATATATATAATATATATATATATATAAATATATATATATATACACTATGCAGTATCACCATGTCTTGCCACATAATTAGGGTATATCATTTTCAAATACTAAATTACAATTTTGAATATTAGATCAGGAAATTAAATGTAAGGATTGCCAGAAATCTCCATTGACGAGATTTCGATAATAATTTAATTAAAATAAGTAGAAGTTTTAAAATAGTTAACACCATTAAAGTATTAAAAAATAGATAATAATAATAATAATAATAATAATCATAATCAATTAATAATATGAATAATAATAAAATCAATATAATAAATAATCAATAATTAATTAAATAATAATAATAGATTTGATTAGAAATTTAAAAAATTTTAAAAGCAACATTCATGGAAATAATAGTACGATTCTTTTTACTTATGCGATTTGAGCCTGTAAGTAATCTTAACGCGACCAAGAGAATAAATAGTTATATGGAAATCTGGTATATTTCCTTATGATATTTCACTTAAAATTTATATGGTGTTAAAGTAAGCAACGTAAAAAATAAGGAATACCTTTAAAAAAAAAAAAAATTCAGTCCTCGAGCAATTTAAGTAATTTTAAAAACGAAATTCTATTTTTAGCGAATCAAATATTCTGTCCAAAGAGTGTTTGCCAAGTAACTAATAATTTCTATTTTTATTTTTAGTGAAAAAGTTTGGATTGAATTAAATTATTAAAGAAAACTCGCAAACTATTGCTAACAAGACGAGTTTTTAAAGAAAATATTCATTCGTAAAACACAGTAACACCGTCACGGATAATCACATCAGCGGATTTCAGATTTTAGCCCATTCCCTTCCCATCCGGGAGATAACGAATGTTAAGATTTTCAATTAGATTTAAAATTCAATTTTTTGTATTCTATTTCTATCATTCTATTTCTTCATCTCATTCCCCTCTTCTCCTTCCCAACCTTAATCTCATTTCTTAAAAGAAATATAAGGACCTGATTCGCTAAACCCCCTCCACGCCCAGGGGAATCCATAAGCCCCGCTTTTATCTAAACAAATGTCAATTTCCCGTAGTCTCAATCCTCCCAATTATAGATGTAAACTACAAGTTTTAAGATAATTAAAAAACGGGGATACTTTTTTATCTGTAAATAAAACCTATACTCACACCAACCCCCCCCCCTCAGAAACGAAAAAAAAAAAAAATCGTCAAAAAATAAAAATATAAAATCCGACTCAAGTTTCCGTAATAACGTCATTAAATCAAACCGGGTAAAATAGACCAAGCTTTCTCTTCCAGACAAACCTGTACATGCAGCCGTTTAAATTTAAATTAATTGATATTAGTCTCTCATAATTATTTGTAGCCCGAAATTAAAAAGGGAAAATAAATACATATAAAATAACATTTGGAAACTTCTCTCCCTAAATCATCGGAAAGCAAAGGCCTAGGCTAATAGGCTAACATGGAGAGACGCTATCATACGGCGAGCAAAGACAAGCAACCGCTAATTTATTAATAGTAATTAACACGAAATATAAGAATGAGAAATATAATAATAATAATAATAAATCATAATAAAATAGCAATAATAAATAGGACCTGAGAAAATAACAAAAGCCTAAATTAAAAGGCAACTTAAGAAAATTAAAGATGGAATAGAAGCTGAATTTGTTATTTTTATATTATTATTAATTATTATTATTATATTATTATATATATTATTTAATTATTATTATATATAATATTATTATTATAATGAACCTTTATTAATATATAATATAATATACTATATATATAATATTTATAAAAAAATAAAAAAAAAAATATTTATATTATTATATATTAGTATAATATATATATATATATATATATATATAATATATTATATAATATATATACTATATATATATAATAATATATATATATATTATATATATATAATATATTAAAAAATAAAAAAAATAATATTATATATATATATAATATATATATATAAAATATAATATATATATATAATATATGTTATATATATATATAATATATAATATATATATATATATATATATAATATAGTATTAAAATATATATAGTATATACTATATATAATATATAGTATTTATACTAATATTATATATATATATATATAATAATATAAAATATAATATATATATATATTTATATATTAATTATAAAAATTATAATTTGCAGGTAATCATGGGAAAATTCACTTGACGAATGGTGACAACGAAAGTTTGTGATTCGCATGAACAATGAATTTAGATGTGGTCTTCTCACACGAGTCTTGTGAGTTGACAGACCACGTAAAACGACTCATGCAATCTGGTTTGCTATATATTACATAGAGAACGATGAGATGATCGTCATTTACATCGAATATTTCAGAATGTTCACCCAAGATATAAGGGAAAGTTTACTTTATTCCATGCATGTTTTGAAGTCAGATGGACTATGAAACATTCAGACACAATGTTTCGAAATGGTTGGGAAACGTTCCATTCGCTCCAGAAAAGTTTTCTGTTAGAGGAAACAGTTGACAAACCAAAAATAATTCATGGTTTCCAGGCGTAACTACGGCCCCGCAGCCCCGCGGTGCGGGGGGCCCACGCAGGTAAAGGGGCCCATAATTGCAAAGAGCGCAACATTGCAGAATAGGAGTGCCACAATTGCAAATGTTGCGAAGCAACATTTGCAATGTTGCACGATTGCCAGCGCGCGAGCGCGCGTACATATGATTGTACATTTTTTAATGTAAGTAATTTTTATGTACGTATACGAAAAGTATATATATTATTATTATTAATTATATGTTACCTTACCCTACCCCCTTTTATATTTTCGTATGTGTGCGCACCGTAGGTGCACATCCGAGTGTATGTTGATGACGCAGTAATCAACATTACACGAGATGTGATTTACACCACATACACATTCACGCACACATACACATTACGCTTACGACCCTTTTTCTTCTATCCCCCACCATCTCTTTACCCCTACCTCTTAGTTGTTGGCATTGCCTACCCCCTTTATCGTGTCATGACTACTCATCTCTCCTCTTCTCTTGCCCGCCCTACACCACACACACACTCACACACACACACAACACAGCCTACTTGGTTTCGCGCGCAGGCCGTTTTTCTCCCCCTCGACTTGGTCCCGCCGCCTCGGGGGCGCGCACCGTGTCCCGCTGTCCCGCCTCCGCCTCTGCCTCCGCCGCCGCCACCGCCCGGTTTGGTAACCTCGTTTCGTCTTTCGTTCGCATTGTCATTGAGGAGATGGGTTTTTTACTACTCCTTACTCCCCCCTCTCTTAGTTCACCCCCATCTTGTGATATATAAAAAATTGGACGGGATGGATTCGAATCCCGTCCTTTCGGCTGCTCATCACGGTGATCGCAGGTAAAGTAATAAGACTGTAACTGACCGGCTAAAGCGGCTTCAGTCCTAATCTTAAATCATGTTTTAAGAAATTTGAGTCAAAATGTGTATTATCATATAATACAATGATAAAAATTTCATCCATACAGTGCTTGAGAGTTTAGTGGATAGTCCTAGAGAGGTTTGCGTAAAAGGGCTAAATCGAAGAAAAGTTATCCCTTTCCCGATATTGCACCCGTAAGATTCGCCCAGGGCTATGAACGAAAGATAGTTTCTTGACAAAATAACTCTACTATATAATATATAATATATATAGATATAGTATATATAGTTAATATATATATCATAATATAATAGTATATTATATATATAGTATATAGTATATAAATATAATACTATATAATATATAGTAGATTACTGTCCTGTATTATATAGTATAAGTTCATTATAGATATATATATATATATATATATTATAATTATATTATAATTAATTAATATTAATAATATTATATATATATATATAGTGATATATTATATATATATATATATTATATATATTATTACTGGCCAGTTTATTATTTAATAGTTATATATATATATATATATATATATATATATATATATATAATATTATATTAAAATTATTAAATTTATATATATATATATATATATATATAATATATATTATTATATCTGTCACTCACTGCAATTATCCAGTATAACAATTTAAATTATACATTAATACATTCTATTATATATTTTCATTTGAATTGTTACTCCATAGTAATGAATACCGATGTATGTTTGGTCAGTTCGAATTTTTGCGAGAAGAAGAGAGAGAGAGAGAGAGAGAGAGAGAGAGAGAGGAGAGAGAGAGAGAGGAGAGAGAGAGAGAGAGAGAAGAGAGAGCGAGAGAGAGAGAGAGAGCAGAAGAAGAAATAATGAGAGAGAGAGATGTTCTTCTCCATCATCACAAATCCACAGCAAAAACAGTGACTAGTCACAAAGGCATTATACAACAACAACAACACAACAACAGCAACAACAACTACACCAACAACTATCACAACAACAACAGAGACAAAAACGCATTACAAGCCAATGCCGATCACAAACATAATCTTCTACATCAGAAACCAGTAAAGCCTCGAGTTATTGAACAAAGCTGATATCCAACACAGCAAAACAAACCCACAGCCCACAGATCCTATCTAAGCTTTACAACGATACCAGAAACAGCCACACACAACAAACAAAAACAACAAGCAACATACAACACTAACAACAACAACTAACACAACAGACACGCAGACAAAAGACAAAGAAACACATAAAGCTTAACTATCACCCCCAAAAAGGCTAAGGGATTTAATCTGGGCTTTTTTTTTGCGGATCATTTGTTCCATTACCTCCGCCTCTTCCTGTATTATTATATTATTATATTATATTATTATTATTATTATTATTTAATTATTATTATTATTAATTATATTATTATTATTAATATTTTTTTCTTTTTAACTTCTTCATTTACTTTGTCCAACAGTTTCAAGAACTTTTTCCGGAGTGAGGGAGAGAGAGAGGAGAGAGAGAGTAGAGAGAGAGAGAGAGAGTGGAGAGAGGAGAGAAGAGAGCGAGAGAGAGAGAGGAAGGAGATGTTCTTCTTCTTCTCGATTCTCACTTCCTTGTGGACGAGATTCACTCTTCTTCTCCACATCAAACAAAATCCACAACAGGCAAAACAGCGCAGTCACAAAGGCAAAATACAACACAACAACAACAGCAACAACAACAAACAACCCAACAACAACAACAACAACACCAACAACATACAACAACAACAACATACCAACAAACAGAGACAAACAGACAACATAAGCTACATCAACCCCTCCCCAAAAAGCTATGAATGGTATTAAATTGTAACTTTTTTTCGATCATTTTTCCATTCTTCTGCTCTTCCTCTATTATTATTATTAATTATTATTATATATATTAATGATTATTATTATTATTATTATTATGATTATTAGTATATTATATTATTAATTATATTATTCTTGTTTTTTTTTAACTCTCTTTGATGCGCCCATCCCTTTCAAGAATACTCTTTTTTCCGAGAGTGAGAGAGAGAGGAGAGAGAAGAGAGGGGAGAGAGAAAGAGAGAGAGAGAGAGAGAGAGAGGAGAAGGATGGAATGTCATCGTGAAAGGTCTAATCCCGAGGCCGGTCAGGCCTTGAGATATTTTGGCCTCAAATAAGCAGAAAAACAAACAAACAAATACCAGCGTGGTATTTACGATCTCTGTACATAACGTGTTCGACGTTGATAAACTAGGCTAGTGGCTATTAAAGAATTAGATGCAAGTCAGTCTTCATCGTTGAATTTTATAATTTCCACTGTGATAAAGTACACATATCAACACCACCATTATTTATACCCAGGAATGAGAGTGAAAACACCATTTAAAATAGTTTTTTTTTATTAGTTATGCATATATATATATAATATATATATTTATACTACGTATATAAAAATAATAAGTATATCATACTATATTATATATATAATAATATATAAAGGGTTTATATACGGGATGGAAAAATAATATATATTCTATATATAATATATATATATTATATATATCTAGTATATATTATAGTATATAATATATATATATAATATACCTATATAGATATATATATATATATTTATATATAATATAATATATATATATATATGTAATATATCAACCTCCACCCGCAGACATCCCCGTGTGCCCCAGGTCGAATATAGTAAATCTCCAGACACTTCTGTCTATAGATATTATATAGTTAACCAGCCTCGTTCTTGCACAGCCATCGAGATCTTTGTCGGTCAAAAGGCGTATCTTAGCTGATAGTTTTATAAGTATAGGAAGAGGGATCTGTATTCTAAATCGTTCTACACTGGCTGAATATGTTTTAAGCACGCTATTTATCTCGACTATCTTCTCTATTTGCCCATCCATTATTGAAACACCTCTGACACACCTCAATGATATATCGAAGTACGCAGTTTCACATCCCTCCTTCGCTGCAGCTGAAGCTCGCATTCTATGGCCGTATGCATCATCTGCTGCATATATAACACGTGTTCTTGTGGGATCACGGGTGTGTAAGAATGTCTGGCTGAAAAATCCGATGTGTGACTGACACATGTATACCAAGATTTTAAAATGAACCAGCACTTTTGAATATACGATATAACACCCATAGCTGGCGTCTTTTTTAAATGCGCTATATTACCAAGAGCTGTTAACACTACAACTTCCTCACCGATACTGATGCCATCAAGAAACAGTCTATCCGCCCACCTTTAAACTAGTAACGACATAAACGTGAATTTTCATGAGGCTTTACCATTTATCATCAGAAATTTCTCGATGTATATATATATATATAATATATATATATATAGTATGATATATATATATATATATAAGTATATATAATATATTATAGTATATATAATTATTTATTATATATATATATAATATATAGAGGAAAAAGGATAGTAAAAATACGTTTATTTAAAAGCTTCATCATGTATTCGGAAGACAATAATCATTGACAAATAATTTTAGCATCGAAAATATTACAAAATCATTTACACAGAACGTTTAGAAAACACTAATAAATATAATACAATACAATCCGCATAAAGCAAGAGAAGAAGGCTGACAGCCCCTAACAAATGTTTTTTACATAATTATATTGTTATATTTTAAAAAGGAAATGATGTATTGATTTATGATAATAAATTTCAAGTTTAAAGAGTCAAGCAGGTATACATCTCGTTCTCCTCTTAGATGGAAAAATCCCAGTGTCCGACTGTCACAGTGTCTCGATGTAAGTGTGAACACGAATCGCGCTATCCTTCTCAACCCTCACGAACTCTTACTTTCATAATAGCGACACCTAAAAACGAGGGTTCGTTTTAAAACATAGCTTTTATTTCTTCTCATTCATCTTAGTAATTCAAAAGCACATTACGGCTCGTCATTTCAATAATTGAGGTGCTCAGATAACGATGACGGTAATGGAGTCTGCAGACTCGCAAATGCAAAGATTAGGCCTAATGTAACCCTGTCTCAGAAAGTAAATGACTTGCGTTTACAGGCTGAAAGATCAGGGCTGAGAACAATACGCGTACAGTTACCTATTCGTGCCGCGTATTCTTCAAGATTCATACCAGTACCACTATCTCCGCATGAAACAGTGTTGTATTAAATCATGGAAAGTGTCGCGAACAAGAAGAATGTACCCCAATTAAGACATTTCCATAATCACGTCCGTATGGCTGTCCATTTACATGTAAACTGAGACCCCCCTAAGGTTGAAAGGTGCGAATTTATATGGTGATTTTTATTATGGCTATGATTCCTGGTGTTCTACAATTCCAGCTATTACTTTTTGAGGCAGATTTCCGCTAACAATATTGGATACGATGCTGATAAACAGTCGAGGAAGTAAATACCCTTGGTTCCGACTCTTCTGATTGGTACTTGGCTGTTGGTGTTAAGAGCGCCCTTCTCATTTCCAATGCGCTTGGGAAATAACTTCACTAATAATCTCAGGGAACAGCACATCTGTTTGGTCTCTTTCCCTTTTTGCAGTTGTAGCATTAAGACTCACTTTATTTAAGCGCGAAACAATTCGGACTTGAACGGGACAATCGGATTCTGGCATCTACACATCTACAGATGGTATAATAAGCCTTTCCTGAGAGAATAAATCAATTTAAACGAACAAGAATCGAAGTGTCTTTACGACTTACCGCTTTAGCTGAATGTGTATCCTCCATCTTTGAAGCTGTACAAAACCACATGATGAAGATGACGACGCTAGCATCATCAAAAAGTCAGTGATGTTCATATTATTCTATATTAGGAAACTAGCTGCTGAATGGCCGAGCGAAGTTTCATTGAGTTAAACATCAATCTGGTTGAAACAAGTATATAGGAAGTTCGACTCTGATACTACATGTGTTCGTCACCTGAGAAGGTCTGCTACAGCAGGGTTTGTCAATTTCGTTTAATAAATATAGAAATATCCATTAGATGGATCTAGATATGGTCTGATGTTGCTCCAGGATATTGGAACTCTAAAGGAACGTCAGCTGGTGATCGAGTGTGGCTGGGATTAATGCTTGATGAAGTTTGCTGGTCGCTCACGGCTAATCTGAGTAGATTCACGAGAAGAGATCCAATCGCCTTGCACAGTCTGGGACTAGCAGGTTGAAGACATGCATCTGACGGAGGGGTTGAGGTTGAATAGATGAACAAGACTTCAGAATGTACCCTATATACAGTTGACCGAAAGTTGTAGTTAAAGACACCGTCTAGTAGTTAAATGGTGAATACATCAATACGTTTTTGTAAGAATTTGCCTCTCAGCCCTTAGGTTTTCCGCATTGTGATTTCTGCGGACTTGACTTTCTCAGACCTCTCTTCGTCTTTGCAATTTTTCCACTTGGTAAACTCTCTCCTGCGTCCTTTACTTTAGACTATCCCTGACCCCTGCATTTTAAACGCTATTGAGTTTAAACGTCACGAGCACTCGTCGGAAACCGCTCGCATCCGCTTTTATTAATGGCACGAGGATTGCTCTGTCGCTATATCTTTGCATCGTGTCAAGACTGTCTATAGCTTTACCTAGATATCCCCCCTCTTCTAACACGGGATGCGGCTTTCGCAACAAACAAGTAGCTAGTGAAAAATCCTCCAGACCGTATCCTCTCTGGAATCTCGATCCAAGGAAA
>JABUQX010099990.1:0-7500 GCA_015478945.1 Trachelipus rathkii
TAATATCGCTAAAAGCAAAAAGTTCAAACAGTGGGATACAGAATAACTCCTAAATCTTGTAAGCATTTTAAAAAAGCCCCCAAGCTCAATTTAAATAGTTAATACGCAACATAGTAACGGTTTAAATCAGGAATAAATGATTTCTAATATCCCTCCCCAGCACAAAACAATTTGCTGAGGCAATTAAGCGGGAAATGATTTTCAAAATGTACACACCTTTTAAAACCATAACATTTTAGGTTAAACAACCATTGCAATTGCTCATTACATACCATGCAAATTAATTTATAGCCAAATCAAACATACTTTACAAAGTTTAGCTTCATATAACAAGCCAATACAATAGTATAAGAAAAGTATCAAAATATAATTAACAGGGAGAAGGTAGAATAAATTACTCAAATATAGTAGTAGTCCACAAGGGCAAATGTGTAAAATCAAAATGATAAATTTATAATAATTTAAAATTTTAAAGTAAGATTTTAGCTTTGAACCATGTTTGTGATGTGGGCCTGATAGGCACTGTTGTGCAATAAGCAACCAGTTTAAACCAGAATTATATGAGAAATTCAAAGCAAAATCTTTTTTTTTTTTATATAACAACAACAGACCACATGGGTCAAGGAATTTTTTTTTTTCAAAGGAAGCCGATGATGGCCAAATGCAACTGACTAAACATATGTAATATAAATAAGTTTTTATTTTTAATAGCCCATAGGCTAAATAATATAAAGGGACTAAACATTATGCGAAAGGTTAACGTAGACGTTTAAAAGCCAATGGCCAATTGTTGTCAATGTTTAAAAAACACATGTAATGTACGCAGGGTTGGGGATTTTTTTGATTTTTTTAGAAAAAAATCAATTTTTGATTTTTTTTGATTTTATTGATTTTTTTGATTTTTTTGATTTTTCAGATTCGTGACGTCATCGAATATATATATATATATATATATATAATATATATATAGTATAGTATAATATAATATTATAGTGATATTTACTATATATATATATATATCTAGTATATTATATAATAAGTATATTTAATAACACTATATATATATATAATATATTATATGTATAATTTATATATATATTATATATCATATATATACGTAATAGTATATTAATGTATGAATGATGGGATATTAGTAGGGCGGCACGTATTAATTATATTATTATGATAAAATATATTATTATTTAATATATTATATTAATATGATATATCTTATATATATATATTATATTATATTAATATCACTAGAGAGCGTAAGAAAAGACGCAGACATACACATTCAGAGTGTCCCATTCAACCACAAAAATTCCATACTAGAGCATACCCAAAAGATGTATAAACATTACAACAATAAGAATGTTTCAAATATATCAAGAAGATACTGGGCCTAAAATAGTAAGCAGTCAACAGACATAATTAAATACAATTACCCATGGCAAGTAGAAACGGTTTTGGCCTCTAGAATGTCCCAGTTCAATCCATTATAATTATAATAAGATAATAATTCAGCAAAGCCGCATGGCAAATCTAGACTGTCGCCAGTCAACCCATAATAATATTAATAATTACAATAATATTAAGAAGCTGCATGACCCCGTCCTAGAATGTCCCAGTTAACGCATAAATATAGAACAATAACTAAAAAAGCCGCATTGTAATATTTAAGACTGGTCACAGTCAACAATAAAAATTTACATGCGAATTGAGTAGTCCACGCCATTACTCACTCTATGGGATGTTCCCAGTCAATCTCACATAATAAATAGATCAATAAGATACATACTTAAGAAGACCTATGGCCAATTCTAGACTGTCCAGTAAAACAATAATAATTAAATATAATTTAAAAATAACTAATTAAAGAAGCCGCATTGACATCTCTAGAATGTCCAGTCAACTCATAAATAATAGAGAATAATATCTTAGAGCAGCATGCCGTCCTTTTTAGACTTTCCCCAGTCAGAACCAAAAAAAAAATAATAATCACGAAGCCGCATTGGCCTCTCTAGAACTGTCCCAGTCAAGCCATATAAATAATAATAAAAAATAATACTTTAAGAGCAGCATGGGCTATTACTAGACTGTCCACATCACGCCAATAATTACAATATTAAAATAATACTTATAGGTACTAGCCACATTACATTAATCCCACTAACATGTCTCAGTCAACTCAAAATAATAACAATAATTAGCTTTAAGCCCGCCGCACTGGCCTCCCTTTTAGGTCAAGCTCCTACCAGTAACCCATAAGATTAGAGAATTTAAAACCGTTGCATACAATATCAAGTGCCGATGGATACTCTAGAATGTCCCAGTCACCCATAAAATTAGAATTACAGAATAATTTTTAATAATAATTAATATGGTAATAAAAATTATTCGATAATTATCTACCCTCTATATTAGCTAGGTAACGACTTAAAATCTTAGAAAAAGAGTAAAATTCAGAAGCCCTGCATGGGCCTATTCTAGAAACGTTCCCAGTCAACCATAATTAATAATAAGAATAAATTATTCTTAATTATTAATTATTATGGTTGACTGGGACATGTCAGATAGGCCCATGCGGCGCCTTCCTGAATTATTATTTTATTTATTATTATTATGGATTGACTGGGACATTTTAGAGGGGCCAATGCGACTTTTAATTATTATTCTTAATTTTAATTATCTGTTGGTTGACTGGGAAACAAGTGTGGTAGGCCCATTGGCTTTCTTAATTAATAAATGCTAATTCATTAATACATTATTATTATTAAAATTATTCGCATTATAATTATTATGGTTGACTGGGACATTCTAGGGGGCCAATGCGGCTTCTAAATTAATATTTTTAATTGTCGAACTGGGAAGTGCTAAACAGACACATTTGCGCTTCTAGCATTAGTTATTCATTTATAATGAGATTGACTGGGACATTTTGAGGGCCATGTGACTTTCTTATTATTTTTAATTATTAATTATTATTGGTTGACTGGAGCACAGTCTTGATAGGCCAATACGGCTTATTAAATTAATTATTACCTTATTATTATTTATTATCGTGTTTTACTGGATATTCTAGAGGGGCCAATGCGCTTCTTAATTATTAATTTTATTGTTGATTGGGACACGTCTAAAAAGGAACAATGCCGCTTCCTGTATTATATCTTATTTATTATGGGTTTTGACTGGACATTCTAGAGAGGTCAAAGCAGCTTCCTAAATTATTATTCTGAATAGTAATTAAGAAGCTGCATTTTAACCTGTCTACGATGTGCAGTCAACATATAGATAAGAATACATTACAGACAGATCCGATACTAGGTCTTTTCAGACTGTCCCAGTCAACCAATAAAAATTAATAATTAAGAAGCCACATTGGCCCCCTCTAGAATGTCCCAGTCATCCCATAATAAATAATAAATACGATAATACTTAAGAAGAGAATAACCTATCTAGACTGATCACACAGTCAACGCAATATAATATATATAATTATCTTAAAATAATAAATATAGAGCGCATTGACAGACTCTTGTCCCACTCAAATATAATAATTAAAGATATATTTAAGAAGACCAGCATGGGTTCTTATAATTTAGACTGTCCAGTCACCAATACAATTAATAATTAAATAAAATGCATTGACCTCTAAAGAATGTCCCAGTCATCAATAATAATATAATAATAAATAAGAAATAAAATAAGAAGCCGCATAGGCGGCCTATCTAGAGTCATCACATAATAATTAATAATTAAACATAATATATATAAGAAGTCCGCATATGTAATATATATAGATAACCAGTCCAACTCATAAAAAAATAAATTAAGAAAAATACATATACCGCATGAGTCTTTTTAGACTGTCACGCAGTCAACAATAAAAAATTAATAAATTAAAGAAGTACTTTTAGGTCTTCTAAAAATGTCCATTCAAAAACACACACATAAATAAAATAAATAAATAATTGAAAATGTTCAAATTAGAGCCGCATGGACCTATCTAGACAACTTCACAGCTATTTATTTCTCAAAGAACCCAAAAACCTAACCTCCTCGTTGATATATAGTTGCGACATATATAATAATCTTCTTTTTTATAGGGATGCCTAAAATTGTAGACAAATATTCCAAATATGAACTGTTCCTAAATATCTATTAATACGAAATTATCAACAATATATATATTAGTCTTGCATCCTGGCAGTAATTTTCAATTTTTAACCCTAGGACCTAGCTCTGGGTTCAAAATCTTACAATGGAAACAATGAAGACAGCAGCAACTAAAGAATGTTTACAGACTTACGGTTTAATCATTGCCAATAGTTTTGTTGAAATTGAAAAAAATAATATATTAAAAACTTCATAATATATAGTATTTATTTTAATTTTTTATTTCGTTTTGAAGTTAAATTACTTAAATATACAAATAAAAAATAAAATAATAAAAAAAAATATAAAACTTCAAAAAAATCAAAAAATCAATAAAATCAAAAATCATGATTTATTTATAAAAAAAATCAAGTAAAAAACTCAATTGATTTTTTTAATTTGATTTTTTTTCGACGTGCATCCTGATGTACTAAGCATTCCTTAAGATAAGGAATTTTTATTCCAAAATGCCAAATAAGTGTAAAATTTTGTGCAAAAGTTTAAAACCCAACAGGTCAAATATGAAGGACCAAACATATATTGAAGGTCATGCAAATATTTAGCTCCGTCAAATATGTTAATCACAAATGTGAAAAACACCACAGAGTTAATTCAAACAAACTAGTAAGTAACTATTTTCAAATACCCACCAGTATGTCAGTAATCAAATATTCAATAAAATAAACATTGTTTTTTTTTTTTACACAAGCTGTCACGTAAGGCAATTTTATTATGAGTAAAATCAATCAAGTTGAGCATAGCTCAAAGCCTAAACCAGAATTAAATAATTGTTAATATATATATATATATAAATTGAGTTTTAATATTTTTCAAAATTCTTAATATTTGTTCAATTAATCAGCAAAAATTGACGATTTTGACGATTAATCGTGACATCACTAATAGGTATGTATTCTTACCTTTAAATCCTTATTGCGATGGCTGTGTCTATTACTAATGCTGTGTCAACGTCTCTTTCACGATGTCCGGAAAAGCTATGCCTTACGGCCGGATGAAGGAAAGGACTAACTGAACATGCACGATGAGCACCGTCAAAATTGTAGTTTATTGAATTGGTCTTCCATATTAATTGCAAGAAGATTGTTATTTCAGAAGGGGAAATGAAAAAGTAGAAAACTATAATTTATTGTTAATTATAAGAAGTGTGTGAAGAGTGGGATAGTTCCACAATAGTGTAACGGATAATTATTAAAAAGATCTTTCAATCACTGAATATCTGGTCAGAGTGTCTAAGCTGAATATGTAACTTCGGAACGGCAGCACCACGAAAAAAATTATATTTTTTGAATTAGGGAAATTATTTTTTTTTTTTTTTTTTTTTTTTTTTTTTTTTTTTTTTTTTTTTATTCGTCGGAAATATTTAAAAAAAAATATTCAAAATTTAGGGGGCTCGAGCGACGGGGGACAGAGGGGGACAAAGTCCCCGTAACGTCACCGGGATAAAAGAGAGACCTATTCTTCATCTTTGCGGTTTACCCTATGGTATTCCTTTAGTTAAAAAAAAAAAAAAATAATTTTACTTTCCTTTACATTTGGTATTATTTTAGGGCTAAAGATACATAGGGTAAACCGCAAGATGCAGGAGTCGGGGTCTCTCGGCCTCACGGTGGACGACCTGGGGCTTTTGTCGCCCGTGGCTCGGCCCCCTAAATGGGGAATTTTTTTTTTTAAATTAACGATGAATGAAGCAAAAAAAAAAAAAAAAAAAAAAAAAATTAAACCCCTCTTAGAATTTTCCGCTGATTCCAAATATATAATTTGTTTTACTGACCGAATATCCGTATTCAATGAGAAGGGGTTCGAATGAATTCAGGGAAAACTAGTCTGCAGTTACCAATGTCAACACAAAACTCGTTCGCAGAGACAGCACCGCCGTTGTGCTACGAGGGGTGGTAAGGTGGTGGTATGCGAGTGATAAGTTCCCTGCGAGCACTGCCGCTGCGGTACCTATAGGATAGAGATAGAGCATCAGGCCACAAAGATAGAGGGTCAAGTGAACTGGAAAGTGAGAAAGGTTTTAAGCCTTTTGGCCTTTGACTACCCTGTCCAAAAACAGGGTGAAACCAGAACCCCCCCCCCCCCAGAAATGAGAGCAGTACTCCATAATGGACGGATGAGACCTTGCAGTTTAAACAGAACTTCCAGTTTCTTTGAGGCCGCCCTAGCAACCGTTGTGATGAGAGGTTTCCAAAACATTTTTTTGTTTATGTTAAGGCCAAGGATGTTTATATTGTTCACAGGTGAAACGGAGAACGTTAAAAAGAGATAAGGAAAGTTAGAAGGTGTTTTGGAGAAGGAGATTTGTAGTTGTTGATTTTAAGATTGATTTCAAGGTTGAGACACCCATCAGGAAATTCTATAGAATCAGCGGATCAGAATCGGAAAGAGTTAAGACGAGATGCACTCTAGAAAGTAAAGCTTTAGGCATTTTCACTTAATTTATGAAATGTGTTGAATTCATACAATGATGTTTATAATATATGGAGGTGGAGGCGGATATCGAATTATCATAATATATATATATATAGGGAGCAGATTGATATGAGTTAGAAGAATGAAGTGTCGAGTCGATCGGATTTGAGTGAATAGAGTCTAGAGGTGCGGTGAGAGATCGTTAATGAATAGTAGGAATAAAGTAGGAGATAGAACAGAACCACACCACTATTGGCAGAAAAGAAGAAGTCGCCCGCATCACAACAATCCGATATTTTGAGCGTTGAAAGACAAGATAGAACTAAGTTAAGCAACGAGGAGACCACCAAAGGAGAGAAGCTTGGAGAGCGTGACACATGCCATACTCGGTCAATGCTTTTGGTATGTCAAGCGCCAACCAGCAAGTTCCCTGTGTTTCCTAAGAGCGAAAAAACATAAATCGGTTAGATAGGAAGTATATCGCCAGTAGACTCGAGGCCGAAGCCGTCTGGCGATTGGAATGAGTTTCCAGATGATCTAAAAGTGAGAGTTGAGAGGGTTTCAAAGACTTAGATAGATAAAGTGAGAGCTTTTGGGCGATAGTTAGAAGGATAGAGCGGCTTCCTTTTATCGGAATAGGTTGGAAAGACATGTGCGTGCTTCCAAACTGAGGGAAAGTGCAAGATATTGAGACATGAGAGGATAAGTTACGAGGGGCAACGGATAGCACGGAATGCAAACTTCTCAAGCTGGGGAGGAATGCCATCCCGCACCGCTTCCTATGTTCATAGATAGTCAGGGGCTGCACCGATCAATGTATCAACAGGCAAAGGCAATAGGACACATGAGAGGAGTAGTTGGAGGAAGAGGAATGCAGAATCGTCGGGTTTGAGATTAGAAGGAAATAGA
>JABUQX010099990.1:10000-27500 GCA_015478945.1 Trachelipus rathkii
ACCCTAAGATTATATATTATATATATATATAATATTATATATATATCATATATTATATTATATATAATATAAATATTATATTAATATATATATATATTATATATTATATATATATATATATATATATTATATATATATATATAATATATATATATTATATATTATATATTATATATATCTATATATATATTATATTTATATATATATATATATATATATATAATTATTATATATATTATATATATAATTATATATATATAATATAGTATTATATAATTTTATATATATTATATATTATATATATTATTATATATATATATATTATATATATATATATATATATATATATATAATTTGAGAGAGAAAGAAAATTTTTCAAAATCACTTTTTCATTAATCGTCATCGCACTTTTATTATAATCGTCCATCGCAAAATTTCGTAATCGTCATCAAATATATATATATATATATATGATATATATTATATATAATATATATATATAGTATATATATTATATTAATATATATAATATATTATTTATATATAATATACACTAAATATATATATATTTATATAATATATATATATATATATATAGTATATATATATATATTATTTATTACTATATATAGTATATATATATATTATTTATTTATATATATAATATATTATAATATATTATATATATATATATATATATATATATATATATATATATATATATATATATATATATATATATATATAATATATTTTATATTAATATATATTTTGCAGGTTTCTTCAGTTTGGTAAAAACTTTAAAAATCTTTGTGGATTCCAAGTGGCCATTGGCCATGCTAATGAATTAGAGTTTAAAAAGGAATTTTTAGGATTAAAGTATAAAAAAAAAAATATTTTTAAGTTGGAAGATGAATACAAATGGTTTGAAGATAGGGAGAAGAAGATATCAAGTACATTAGAGAAGTTTCCCTTTGGATTGAGAGACAAAATATCTTCACCTGTAGTTTTATGGTGCTCGTTAAGATCTTATAAATGGGCAAAATTTCATGAGTTGAAATTTGGTTTGCCCGTCTATTATTGTTACTACTTCCTCAGAAGTTCTTTTTTTACATCAAAAGGAACGATTAACAAAGAAAAGGCTGCGAGGGAACTGATAAAAGACTCTGAAATAAGCTTTTCCATTAAGTATTGTCTAGCTTGTTATTACTGTTTTTCTGATGTCATTCCTGCTTTATGGGAGCAACTACCAGAAGATGAGAGACCTCAAATCGTTAATGGAAAATATAAAAATCTTTTAGGAAAAGGAGGAGACAATGTGATGGTTAGGTTATGGAGTCATTTTTTGTTGGGAAAGCACCAAGAGTTATTGGAAGGGGACACTTTTTCTTTTTATAAATTTAAGAATTCTTTTGAGAATGAGATTTCATTTAAAAACTGCTTTGAAGAACTGAATGAATTCGAAAGAAAGAAGGCTGTCCATTTTTCCTTAAACAAGTTGAGCGTGAACCCATTTAGGGAAACTAATGTATTTGCCCTTCAGTTTTATTTACCGTTTCAAGTACATATTGAACAATTAATATTTTTGCTTCGCAATTTAGATGAGAAGCAGCTAATGTTTTTTCTGCCTCATGAGTCATTGTATTATTTATTAAGCTGGCCTTATCAACACTTGTTTATGGATACAGTGAATCGATTTTGGGGTCTAATATCCAAAAGTAATTTTTGTGTGCTGCTTTACGAGATCACGAGGCTGGTGAAGGATCAATTGTCATACAAGTTTCGTGATTATCGTCACATATTAAAGGAATTTTGGTTACAAAGTCCTTCATATTCAAAAACCTTTTTCTTTCGAATTGAAGGTGCTTATTTTTCTAATCCATTATCTGTATATGATGAAGAGAGTTATGTGTTTGAAAGCTTTCGAGAAAAGTTTGAAGTAAAATATGATTCTTTTTATGGTTCTTTTGTAATAAATTACTTTTTTGATTCCCCTTCATTTACTATTGAGGATGAGGAAATTATACAACTGATTTTTGGGAGCGCAACTTTGGAGGAAAAGTCGCTCATTGTACAATCAAAAGGACAGTCAATTGGTAAAAGAGCTTTTGAAATTGGTGATCTGAAAAGACTAAATTTATTTATTGAATGTTGCGTACCAAAAGAAAGTGTTAATAATTTCAAAAGGGAATTATTATATGATGAATCTTCAAAGCGAGTTTTATGGAACCTTATTCCTGATGATAAATTGGAACAATTACAAAATATTCTTAATTGGGCTTTGCGTGGTGATGAGCTTAAAGAATTTCAACAAAGTTTATTGGATTCTTACTCGCATGATATTCATTATTACAATTCCAGCGAATTAAAATGTATTGATAAGTTTTTAGAATGGAATCTGGTTTCAGATGAGATTAAAGTGTTAAAAAATAGCTTGGTTGCAAACGTTGACAAATGGGGGAAACCTTTAACACTTTCAGTGTTTAAAGAGAACTTTAAAGAGATTGATTTCTATTTGAATTGGATTTTTTCTTCAGATATCGAAATTAGCAAATTTAAAAGAGATTTAACATTTGCAATTTTTGATTATATGGACTCCTTTGATATTACCACGGTTTTAAACTCTGTTATAAAATTACTCTATTGGGCTAACCTCTCTGAAAAAGATTACAAAATTTTCACAGCAAGGTATGCACTTAGTGATAAAATAATTAAATATTATAATCAGTTGGTTGTTAAAAGGCAATTATATCTAATAGATGAATTCATTCAACGGGCAAAACTGACAGAGACAGAAGTAAAAGAATTTAAAAAAAGGTTAATATTTAATGAAGAAAGAAATGTACTTATGATCTGTGCTCGTATAATATTAAATGGGAAATCGGATTTTGTCGAGAAATTGCTTAATTGGGCCAAATTTTCAAAAAGGGAAGTAAAGGAGTTTTATTTTAATTTGCTAGAACATGAACTGCATTTGGTTTCTACCAAAATGAATACCAAGATAGTTGATATGAAAAACTTTATCAGTAGGATTCATTTATCAGAGAAGGAAAAAAAATCTACAAAAAATTTTAGCTTAAAAACTTATGACGTTATTGAATATTATGTTTTAAGAAACGAGTGGAATGAGGTTGATGAACTTTTGAATTCGTGTTTTTCGTCCAAAAAGGATATCGGTAAGTTCAAGAAAAACTTTCCTTTAGAAAGAGGTTGGTTATATATTGCACTGATTTTAGATAAGAGATTTGATGATGTTGACAAGTTCTTTACGTGGACGGGCATTCACAACAGCGTAAAAAAGAGATTACTAAAAAAGATCATATTTAGAAATAGTATTTACGAAATGGCCGTAAAATTGTTAATGGGAAATGAGAATGAAATTGAGAGATTATTGAACTGGCTGTCTGATAATTATTTATTATTGAACAAATGGAAAGAAAGTTTATTGGATTGGTTTAATAAAACCAAAGTTGAAGGAACTTGCTTTTATTCCGATTGTAAATGGGATGAGGGTCGCCACTTAGTTTGCCACTTATGTGGACGTTAGTCCATCTTCCAAAGATATTTCAAAATTGATTCGTTTGTTCGATGAACATGTCATTAAAATGAAAGGCAAACGGAAAAGGAAACTTAATCCTTCTTCTGAAATTGATACAAGTCGAACAAAAAGAAGCCGCCATTAATAGTATACGGGATCCCATAAACTAATTCCTCTCATTTTACTAAAAATTCAACGTTATTCAAAATCAAAATATTCAAAACGTAAATTCTTCTTTAAAATTAATATTTCTTTCATTTTGGATTTTTTTTTTTATGAGATTTGAAATTTGTGAACAAACTTTACCCGGAGGTGGTGCTTTATTATATATTAATATATATATTATTATATATATATTCTTCAGCTTTTTTTGCCCCAAGATTGGGGGTAAGGTGCTGTACAAGCATCGAAAAAAAGAAAGGCAGTAGGAGAACATGACAAACGTCGAAAAGAAAGCCCAGCCTTTTTTTTACCATCTGTCCCATTAATTAGTGAGAGCTCGTGACAGACAGAATCCACCCTAGAGCATCATGGACCGCGACGGACCCTCACTATATATATACTATATACACTTATATATATATATATATATATCTAATATATATATAATATATATATAAAAATTAAAAATAAAATTATATATATATATATATATTTCATTTTAATATATATTCTTTTTCTTTCTTATTCTTTTTATTAATATGAAAAATAAAAATGTTATCATATTTTCTTTTATTTGAACTTGGAAGTATTGTTTATCAAATAATAGTGGAATGATTTAAAAGAAAAAAAATTCATTATTATATTTTATATATGATGGATATAAAAATGGTAAAGTGGTCATATAGACATGAAATTTTGCACCAACAAAGTTTTTTATTTTTTTTAATTTGTTAATTTATTATTAAAAATATTAAACAATAATTTTCTTTATTTTAATTTTATATCAAATATAAGTAAAAGGAAACTAAATTCCTTTTTGAATTTGGAAATTCAGGAAATTATTTTTTTTAGTAATCAGCTTATATATGAGCGATAATAACCTTATATATATATAATATATATATATATATATATATAATATAATATATATATATATATATATATATTATATTTATATAATATAATATATATATATATATATATATATATATATATATATAATAATTTCTTAATTTATATATATATTCTTTCTTTCTTCCTTATTCTTCAACTCTTTTTGACCACGATTGGGGGTAGGTGTGTCGAATCGGAAAAGAAAGCAGTAGGAGAAATGACAAACGTCGAAAAAGAAAACACAGCCTTACCGCCCCCTCTGTACCATTAAAATTAGTGAGAGCTCGTGCAGTCAGAAAATCCCCCCTAGAGCATCATGGGACCCCGACGGACCCTCACTATGGTAATCGTCATGTAAGGGTTTCTATCCCTGGCCGCAGGTGGGCGCACAACCATGCCCCGCCCAATACAAAACCCCGCCATTCTCTCCTATCATGCACCTTTATTATCGCCTCTGATTTTCTCCTTCAGACATTCGTTCACGACTCAATTCAACTTTCTTCGGTCTCCCAGCCGGTCGGTTCCCAACCACACTCGATTAACCAACCGACTAATATTCATCCTTTCCACATGACGAAACCATCTCAACATACTTTCATTATTCTCCTACAATTTTACCCCTTTCTTCACAGCCACACCACTCTCTAATACCAATTCATATCCTCTCTTTTATCATAATATCTTCTCACATGACCTAGCAACCCTAAGATTGTCCATCTGAACAAATTGAACTTTAGATGCTATACTTCATTCCAGACCCTAGTCTCACTACCATACAATAACACAGGTAACAACATACCGCCATGTAAAGACCCTAGCACACTCAAGACCTTAGTCCTTTGCATTCACCAACGATTTAATTGCACGAGCCACCTTCCTGCCATTCACAACATTTCCTACTACTCTGCATCATCGTCCGTTCGCTTCTCATCCAACATATATACCCCTAAATATTTAAACTAGACACTTGTTCTAGGCTGCTCACCATCAAGCATAACTTCACACTGAGGGTTGTCCCTCACTTCACAACCATAACTTTACTCCTATCTACGTTTACTTTCAGGCCCCTCCTTTCACACACCCTGCCAAATCTCTCTATCAAATCCCCTCTCAAAACTCTGCTTCAGATTTCGCCACACAGAAGCGCAAATTCATCCGCATATAATAGGTAGGGCACCCTCCACTCAACTCCATTCTCCACCATATATTTACACCATTTCCTGCCATCCCCACCTCAAATCCTTTTCAAAACGCCATCCATATACAAATTGAATAACGGCAAGGAGACATACAACACATAACCTGTCCGCTTACTCCGCGCTAATTAATCCAAAACCAATCACCATTGACACCAATTATTCTTACACACGCTTTCACTATCGTCATACATACTTTTGATTCGATTCAGAAAGCCTACCACCAGACACCATATATCACTAATAACTGCGCTATAACGCTTCCCTATTAACTCTAATATATACGCCTGTTGCAATCCATAAAACCTAAATACAATCTATTCTTCTCTCTCGCTGCATTTTCTCAATCATTTGGTTTCAATGTAAAGATTTGATACACAACATCCTCTAAACACTCCTAAACGAGCCTTGTTCTTCACCAATCAGTCCCTCAGTCACTTGACAGCACTCTTTGCGACCAAAATACCGCATATAACCTTCCGCTACAACTACTCAATAAAGCTTATTCCCCTAATAATTTCTACAGTTCCCCTTTTCTCCCTTACCTTATACAATGGTACTATTACGCCCGCTCCCTCAATCCGCTTGGAACTATACCTCCAAACGCTTATTACACAACTTCCAAATCCAATCATACCATCTCGCCTCCGCTCTTTGATCATTTCACTAGTATTTTCATCTATACCTGCAGATTTTACCATTTTTCAACCTTTCTCACCCTAACCATTACCTCCTCCTTACTATAACCTCATCCCCAAAAATACCTATTTCTTCTTGCAGCATGCAAACCACAGCACAACATTCACTAATCACCTGCATCATTACTGTTATATTGTGCAGATTTTTCGAAGTGTTCTTTCCATACACTCCCCTCACATCCATTTTCATCAGTTACAAAAAGCACCATCCCTATTCCGATTATTCTAAGCAGATTCGCCTTATTCTCATTCTTAACCCTTTTCGCGCTTCCTTCCAGGAGAGCTTCCTATTTCCTTGTAATTCCTCATTCATCCTCCTTCAAACTGTTCATTTAACCTTTTGTTTTCTCCTACGTATACACCTTTTAGTATTTCTTTTTTCGCTCCTTAAATAATTCCAAGCATCTTTCTTTGAATCTTGCAATCATTTGCTTTTAGTACATTCACCCACGCTTCTTTTTTACCTTTAACCGCTTTCATCAGTCTTCATTCCACCAATTCGCTGGTTAACATTCTTAACTTCCGTACTTTCAGCAACATCCACATCACTTCCTTTGTACTACTAACAATTGCTTCTTCATTTTTGCCCCCAGATTTGCTCAGTATCAAACTTGTTCACAACATTCAACCTTTTTACTAGCGAGCGCTCTTACATTACTATCTCTTTATTAATCTTGTCTCACTTACTTCTCACTCTTAATTTTACCTACTTCCTTTCGTATCACCATCCTCTCCATCCAAGCCCCCCACTAACTTAATTTAACATAGAACAACATAATGATCCGATAATACCATCCTTCCTACACCCCTAACTGATTTAACATCCAACATATATTCAACATCTCTTCTTCACCAACACTAAATCAATCATACTTTCACTTCGATACCTATCCTCTAGCGCTACACCATCAACTCTAGTAATACTTTATGGATAACTCTTATGTTTAAAGAAAGGATTACTTACACACATACCTTCTCTCTCACAGAAAATCAATGCACCTTCCTACCATTCTCATTTTTCTCCCGCCACCCCAAAACCACCTGTTATACATCCCTTTTTTGATCACCTATCCGCAACCATTCAGGTCCGCCAACCAATCATCTGAAGCTCCTACTCACCCCAATCCAGAAACATCATTCAGATTATCCAAAAAATCGTACTCTCTTCACTTTTCCCTCAGATGGACCATACGACACAACCACACATACCTTGACCTTTTCAACTTAAATTTAACCAGTTAAGAATTCTAGGACTGCACACAATCAAAGTCTACCATAGCCTCATACCACAGGTCACTCATCAAATTTGCAACTCCTTCTCTTTCTCTCTCATTCTGCTTTCCACACCAAGCACGCAACATTTCACATCACACCACTAAATTTCACCTTTTCCTTTCATCTTTGTTTTCAGTCAACAGCGGCAAATCAAATTTGCCTTTCCTAAATACATCCATCACCTCTCTCCTCTTTTCACATTTATTCCTCTGACATTCCCATTACCCATACGATTCATACAATTTCGCCGAAAGTTAGAAGGTCGTTTAAGGCGACCACGACCTTCTCCGAGGCCTGCATTAGCATTCTTGGGAATAAATAACTAGTATGAGGGGGCCAACCCAACTCACCGCCCTTGTCGACTTCTATCGACACGCAGGACATACGATGTGGGAAATTCTTTCTCCCCCCGCCAAAAAAAAAAAAAAACACAGGGGGGGGGGGGGAAAAAAAACAATTTTAGGGAAAAGTAGTAGGGATTTCTGTAAGGTGTTATCTAGAAGTGGGGTGTGTACTTTAAACATGTGTATATGATATGTTTGGATAAATGGTGGTCAGTATATGTTGCCTGGAGGATGATTGTGTAAAGAAATGAACGCAAAAGAGAAAGGCGCACCATTAAAAATGGGAGGTATTTTCATCGTTCGAGTATGCGTGTACTCTCCCTCATATATAATATACGTATATATATATATATATATATATATATATATATATATATATATATATAATATATATATATTAATATATAATATAATATATATATGACGCCTCGTGGCGTAGGAGGTTGACTCGCCGACTCTCTCGCGAGAGGACGCTGGGTTCAATCCTCCGCCGTAGCAGTTGGAGTTTTAAACTTCTGGGGGCAAGAAATTAAAACTGCTGGCGAACACATTGTGGCCCTGGTTGGGATAGCCGGCTTAAAGTTCGATTTCCTGTGTTACCCCCTGTTGAACTCAGAAAAAGGGGATAAAAGCACGTTAAAAGGAAGTTTATAATATATATATATATATATATTTATAATATATAATATATATATTATATATATATATATATATATATATTATATATATATATATATATATTATATATATATATATATATATATTATATATATATATATAAGTTATTTTAGGGATGAGGTAATGGTAGAGTGAGAAAGTTGAAGAATGGTAAATCTGCAGGTAATAGATGAAATTACTGGTGAAATGATCAAGACGGAGGCGAGAATGGTGATTGATTGGATTTTGGAAGTTGTGTAACAAAGCGTTTATGGAAGCTATAGTTCCGAGGGATTGGAGAGAGCAGCAATAGTACCCTTATATAGGGTAAGGGAGATAAGGGGAACTAGAAATTATAGGGGAATTAGTTATTGAAGTGTTGTAGGGAAGATAATATGCTGGTATTTAGTCGAAAGAGTGCGTCTCCGAGTGACTGAAGGACTGATTAGTGAAGAACAAGGTGCGTTTAGGAGTTGTAGAGGATGTATAGATCAAATCTTTACAATTGGAATAATGAGGGAGAATAAGAATAAATCGTATTTAGTTTTTTTTGATTTGCAAACAGGCGAATGAAATAGTATTAATAGGGAAAGCTCTATGGAGGTGTTAGTGATTTATGTGTTGATGGTAGGCTTTTCTGATGGAATCAGAGTAGTATAAAAGATAAGTGAAGCTTGTGTAAGAATAAATGTGTCGAAAGTGATTGGTTTAATATTAATTACTGAGTGAGGCAGGGATGTGTTTATGGTTCTTTGGGTTATGTCCAATTTGTATAATGGATGTGGTATGAAAGAATTAAAGGTGGGGGTGACAGGAGATGGTGTTAGAAATGATAGAAAATGGAAGAGAGTGGAGGGTTGCACTACCTATTATATGAGCGGATGATTTGGGTTTTTGTGGCGGTGAGTCTGAAGAGAGTTTGAGAGATTGGTAGAGAATTTGGCTGGGTATGTAAAAGGAGGGGTTTGAAAGTAAACGTAGATAAGAGTAAGGTTATGGTTTTGAGTGAGGACAGTCCTCGGTGTGAAGTTATGTAGATGGTGAGCAGCTGGAACAAGTGTCTGAGTTTAAATATTTAAGATATATGTTGGATGAAAAGGGAACCGAGTTTGATATTTATCACAATAGGGTTTTTATGTTGTTAAGTAGCAATCGTAAGACCTTCGATATAAGGCCTAAATTTTTTTCCTGAATCATTTCGAAGATAAAGCTGAGGCAATTGTTGATAGTAGAAATGAAAACTTCGCTGAATTTATGTATGACAAATGATCCGATAAGCACTATCTCTGACGAGCATTCTTCATCATCGAATAATTTATCTCCACTTAGAGTCTCGGACCCCGCACAACCCTCTACTTCTTATCAGCATCCAGATTTAAAAAGTGTAACTGCCCATAAATTTTTAAGTTATGATTTTGAAGATGGTGAAATAATGGAAAAAGGGGGGGGGGAAGAAAACAGAAAAAAATCTCTGGTGTTGTGAATTTTGTGATTGAGATGGAAAATTATCTAGCAGAAAAATCAGTTTCTTCAAAAGCCTCTGAAGAAGTATTAGAATGGTGGAGCAACAATCGAGAAAAATACCTGCTCACCTGCTCTGCTTCATCAGTTTATTCTGAGAGGCTTTTTTTCAGAAGCGGGTAACGTGTTTTTGGAGAGCAACTTACTTTTCTACACCACAACATTTCAAAATTCAAATAAGTTCAATTTTAAGTAAGAAAATTATGGAATCTTAGTTTTTAAATTTTTGCTTAAACAGTTTAGTTAATATTTTATTTTGTTGTAGTTCCTTCTTTAAAGTTAATTTCTTATAATAATAATACTAATAATAACAATAATTATAATTATAGTAGTAATACCTTGTACAAATTTTATTTATCCCCAGTTTGCCGAGCCACACATTGGACGATGACCTTTTAAAAAAAAAAAGAAATCAGCAACAATAGGCAAAGAAAACAATATTATTACAATACTACTGTTTATTATTACCAATAATCAATAACAAATGAAATACAATACAAGACAAACAAAACTTATTGATAATCAATGTGAAGACTGACATTTCATGTCTTCGGCCAGTTTATTGTACTCTGGTACATAAGTTGTTACAGCAAGAGTCATGCAATCATTCATTTGTTATTCTGGATCTGAACTTTGATTTTAAAAATTCCATTATCGAAAAGCCACTTTCACAAAGTAAGTTGATCCAAAGCAGGAGTTTAACCATTGAAAGGTTTCCTTTAGAAGTGGATATTTTCTCTCATCCACAAGTGTCCAAATATCAGTTTGTGATACTCTTGTTTTTAATTGTAGGTCAGATTGAAAATCAATTATTTCCATTTCTAAAATACTGACATTTTTATTCAACATACTTGCAATCTTTTGCGATATTTCAGAAAAATTAATATCAACAAATGGATTTAAAATGAATGAAACGATTGGATGAATTTTACGAAAATCAGAAAATCTAATTTCGAAATTATTTTTAAGTTCAGCGAAATTTTCAGAATATTTATCTGATTCAATTTCCTTAAATTTATGAATATAGTTCGTTATTATTTTAAAAAATGGCTCAAGTTACATTCTTTAATTTGGGATATCCACAAATTTAATTTTGACTGAAATGCATTTACACTTCTAATTAATTCAAAAAGAGTTCTTTGTTTCCCCTGAAGTTCAAAATTGAGATTTATTATTTTTATTGTTATATCTGTGAGAAAAGATAAATCTGACAACCAGCCATGATCATTAAGTTCTTCATAAGTTTCGTTTGGATTCTACAAACAATTTTATCTACGGAAGAATCTCCACAAATCGTTGTAGTACTTTTCCCTTACTAAGCCATCTAACTTCAGAATGTAACATTAAAGTTCCATACTCAGCATCAAGTTCATCAGTCAATATTTTGAATAATCTGCTCTGAAGTGGCTTGGCTCGAATAGAATTTACAATTTTTAGAACAACTTTCATGACATGTTCATAATGCAACACTTTTATACATAATGCCTGTTGATGAATGATGCAGTGATAATGAAAAAAATTTGGAAACTCGGCATCATTCTTACATAATGTGATGAAGCCAACACCAGAACCAATCATGGCAGGTGTTCCGTCGGTTTGTTATGGACACAAGTTTTTGAAGGGGCAGATTAATTTCTTTAATGTAGTTTTTAATAACTTGGTATATGTCCTTTTTTAATGTAGTTTTTAATAACTTGGTATATGTCCTTTCCACGTGTATTTCCTTGTAGCAGCAAAACTGAAAGGATATCTTCTTTTACTGAGCAATCGTTAAAGACCATCCTTATAAAAATATTTATTTGAGCAATATTGCAGATATCTGTTGATTCATCACATTGTAAAGTTAAAAAAATACAATTTTCTTAATCATTTTTTCTTTGTAATTTGATATTTTCAGACATTGCTTCTATTCTACGAGTGACTGAATTTCTTGATAATTGAACTTCTTCAATAGCTGATATAATTTCCTTCCTATTTTTAAACTCTTGAAACAATGTTTCTGACGCAGCAAGCATTGATTCTTTAATTATGTTGCCGTCGTCAAAGCGTTTTTTGTGCATTGCAAGTATATGTGCAATCTTAAATGAAGCAATTGCAGCAGCTCTTGATTGATTCACGGACTTAGTAAATATAAATTGTTGGGCAACTAATATATTTTTCAACTCTTTCACTTTAGATTTTCTTAAACTGCTGTTAATAGGATATTCGGTATCATAATTTTTATAAACCGTTGTAAAATGTCGTTCAACGTTGCATTTCTTTGAAATAGCAACTGTTGAACCGCAAATCAAACAAATACATTTGTTTTTAAAATAAATAAAAAAATATTTCTCTTTCCAATCTTCTTGAAAATTGTAAGTGTATGCCCGCTTTTCCTTTTTCTCTGGTTCATTTTCTGACATAATTAGGGTAACTATAAGAAAAATATAATTGTTAGCATATTAATCCTTAAAATAAATCTAACAAATATTTTATTTTTTAAACCATCCGTCAGTTCATATACAAAGTCAAAGTTCGCTCCGTGCAAATACCGAAACGCGTTAAATATTACGAAAATATTAACTTTGGGCTTCAGAGTTATGTTTTTGAGAATTTGGGCTTTAGTTTTAAATTTGTTTGTTTGTTCATTTGTTCGTTTGTGGTTGTTTTTTTTGTTTTTTTCTTATTTTAATTTTTTTTTTTGTGCAATAAAGTATAGGCCCAGATATAAAAATTTTTTTTATATTTTTTTAATAAATTAAATTTGTTAATTTATTTTTTATTGTATGTTAGTACTGCCTAGGCCTAATTAGGCAGTCAGAATTAGGGCTGTATAACCAAAGCCATGGAGTGTGAACAAAAATAAAATTTGCTATAAAATTTAATACAGGGGTTTGGAGCTAGAGCTATAGGCATAAGAAAGAGAGAGGTGTGTGATCCAGTGGGAGCATAAAATTCATAACAGGCTTGCTGAAATTCTTATAATCAGATGCAATAAATTTAGTGTAGGCCCTCAGGGGCTAGGGCTATGTTAAAATAAGCTGAGCCCCTTAAACATAGTAGCCTATTTAGTGAAGTATTTGGTAAAATATTTTTTGAGTTTTTTGTTGATGTAAGGATAATTCACTAATAGTGGAGCAGAACCATGGCATTTCTGATTTTTAGGGAAAAAAAGTTATCTGTAATTACTTACAGAAAGATTTTGGTATTAGTAGTGCAGAGGGGCTTCACCCCTGATTTTTATAAAAATCACAGGATATACTCTAAAAAAAATAATGATGAAGAATAATGAAAATGGGTGCCCTATTTAGGAAAAAAAGTTACAGCCTCTCAAAGTTGTTAAAAATCCCATAGGATTTTCTTATAAAAATTTTTTTTTTTTTTGGGGGGGAATTGTGGGAGTATTACTGACTTAGGGTTTTCATGTAAATACTATATTAAAACTATAAACATGTAATTTACCAAAATGGTTTTAAAAATTATTTTGAAAGTTTTTTATACAGATTTTTGTGTATTTTATATAGTGTCTGGCGGGGTGACTGGGCCCAGCTTTTTTAGAGGGGTGATTCGGTCCACTCTAAATAAAATAAAAAATAATTAAAAAAAATAAAAATTTCCGCTCATTTAATACCACGCTGTAGTACTACAAGTTTTTATTTAGATCATCTTAATTCTAGAGAGTTTTTATATTTTTAAAAAATGTAATAAATTAGGGTACAAAATGCCCCTCAATAGAATTTCACTTTTGAAAAATGAGTTTTTTTTTAACTTCGTTATAAATAAAAGTTTCTGGCTAATAAAAGTGATTTTTATCATTGCCTACACTTTGGGTTTTAAAACTGGCAAAGAAAATTGTTGATCCAAACAGTATTAGTGCCAAAATCACGGGGCCTAACTTGATCAAGTGGTGGAATCGACCAACCATTGGTTTTTCGTATTTACGTATTAATTATTGACATTTTTATTTGTAATAATTAATTTAAGATAGGAAATAGTTATTAGCTTATTTATGGAAAATAAAAAATCCATTGAAACTTTATATAAAAAAATTCGAAATCAAAAAGTCCCAAAATTTGAGGGGAGAGGGGTGAGTCGGACCACCTTATTTTCATTCTCCTTTTCTGTTTCATTTTTTTCTTTTTTTTTCCTTTATTTCATATTTTAATATGATAAATAAATATTAATATTAATTAAAATTTAAATATAAAATTGAATAGTTACTTCAAAGAGTAATTTAAAGATGGTCCAATTCACCCCACAATGGTGATCCGATTCACCCTCCAAAGGTGGGGGTGACTTGAGCGTTAATTCCCCCCCCATAAGCTTAATAAAAAACTATTATTATTTAGCCATTACATTATAATTTTTTATCGCGTATCTTAGAAAATATTTCTAAGCTTTCATTTTCAAAAACCAAAAATCCAAAAAGTGCATTAGGGAAAGTCGGTGAGACAGACTTAATCGACTAAAGTGGTCCAGTGCACTCGCACCGACGCTATACATAATATTTTAAAAGAAAGTATATAAAAATAACGTTCGCTAAAAATTTTAACGGCTAATTTTTCTAGTTTTATAAGGATATATTATGCAATGCTTTGTTCCGCATTTTAATATATGGAAAATTCCCATTCAAATTGAAATATAAAAGTTTTTTTTTTTTTGTAATAAATTTTAAAATTTTCCAAATTTTTTTTTTGGAAAAAAATAATATTTTATGTTAAAATTCAAAAAAAAAAAATAACTAAATTGTTTTGCAAATTTAATGTATTTCTTAGCTATTAAAAATAAAAATAAATATTTTTGCAAACAGATTTTTTCATGTACAATAAAATAAAAAAGAATTAATAATGCTGATATATATATATATATATATATATATATATAATATTTATATATATATATATATATATTATATATATATATATATATATATATATATATATAAATATATATATATAATATTATATATATATATATATATATATATATATAAAACTGAAGATTTCATTTGACTGAAAAAATTGGCTATGTTCCCAAAATGGGCAAATTTGTAGAAACTGTACTGTGACTACCGAAGTAACTGCAACTTAAGCGATAACTCTAACACCATTAATATTATAAAGGAACGGAGGTTATGTTCATCCTAAACAATATAATATATAGGAAACTTAAGGAGGTTCTGGTTTTTACGCTAGCCTTGTGAGGTGGTTGACTATTTCCTCACTAGTCACAGTACAGTTTCTACAAATTTGCCCGCCAAAGAAAATTATTATTTCCAAAATATTTGATACCGGGTATACTGTTATATCGACTGTAGCTACCTATTATAAATCCCCATTTGAATACTTTATTTTGATCGCCATTTTCTTTCACTATTGTTTAAGAACTTGTAGAGATAGGAAGTGTCAGTGCAATAAATTTTAAATATTAATATTTAAAATTATTTGAAATTTAAAACAACTACAAAGTGTTTCAGTTTTGGCAAAAAGATGCATTTCTTTGATAACAAATTAATGTTGGGATATTTTATTTATTCTTTGAAATTTAAAGAAAGAATCATAGGAAATTAATATATGTTTAAAAATTTCCTTAATATATATATATATATATATATATATATATATTATATATATATATATATATATATATATATATATAGTATATAAAAAAAAAAAAAAAAAAAAAAAAAAAACAAAAAAAAAAAAAAAAAAAAAAAAAAAAAATACACATATTTATATATATATAGTACATGTGTATTTCGTGGCATGTTTTCTTGCATAGTTTTTTTTATACTGAAAAGTTTAAAATACCGTATAATTGACAAGAGCAAATTACTTTACTTGATGGTGTGAAGTTTATTTTTTATTCTTATTTTTTTTTACCTTTTTTTTTAAATTTTTTTCCAATAAACTGTATGCACTTAGTAATTTCCTTTTTTTATATATATATATATATATATAACTAGCTATAAATATGTTATATATATTTATATATATATTAATATATATTATATATATAGTATATAAATATAACAAAATGTGTGTTAGTCAGTTAATTCTTTTTTCTTGGCTGATAAAGTTGTTACGGAATGTTATTCATTTGAATTTTTCCTATTATTTTTCGTTATTAGGTAATTTAATTCTTTTAAAGGTTAGAAGTTAAAGTTTTAATGAATAATTTGTAATATAAAAAAAGAAGTGAAGCTGTAAATTTTTTCAAAAATTTTAAATATTATACAAATACTTAATAGTGTCCATTATGGATCTTCATTGAAGTGACAAAGAACGTGGAAATAGTTGTGTTTGACTATCTTGAAGCAATCGATGTTAAAAACGTTAGACTATTGTTAAAATTTTTACTACAGTGTAAAAGGAATTAAAATTATTTTTTTAAACTAAAGAATACCCTAGGGTAAACCGCAAAGATGGCAGGAGTCAGGGTCTCTCGGCCTCATCGGGGGACGACGGGGGGAACTTCCGTCCCCTCTTGTTCCCGTCGGCTCGAGCCCCTAAATGGGGCAAATTAAAAACAAAAAATTCTAAATATTTCTGATGAATAAATGCAAAAAAAAAAAAAAAAAAGTTACTAAGATGATTTTTTAGGTTCAACATATATTTTATTAAAGTTTTAATTTAAATAAAGTTTGTTGAAAAGTCTAGAATTTTTTTGGTTATTAATGCAACTTCAACACACATAGCACATACACACACATATACACACACAACCAAAAATATATATATATTATATTATATTTATATAGTATATATATTAATATATATATATATATATATATATATATATATATATATTATAATATATATATATATATATATATATATATATATATATATATATAGCGTCGGCGGGGGGGACTTGGACCACTTTAGGTATATACTTGGTCTCCCGACTCTCCCCTAATGCACTTTTTGGAATTTTTTTTTTTTTGTAAATCACGGCCCTATAGTCGGTCATAAGCACACAAAAAAATAATAAAGTAATTCTAATAATAAAAGTTTATTAAAGTTTCGAATAACGCTGAGTCAGCTAGACCGTGGAGGGGTGAAGCGGACCATCTGTTTAAAATTCGTCTTTTACGTATAAATTTAATTTTTTACTTAATAATAATAATTATTTATCATATTAAAATTCGTAATAAGTAATAAAGAATGGTCAATAATAATAAATAAAATACGAATATAAATAAGGTGGTCCGAATTCACCCCTCTCCGCTAAAAA
>JABUQX010099991.1:0-5000 GCA_015478945.1 Trachelipus rathkii
TACAAATATGACTTGAATTCATTATCAATAGATCAATAGATTAATAGATCAATAGATCACAGAAGGATATGAGGGTATGGAGGGTAGTTTTATTAATTAACTTGATTTACTGAGTTTTACTGCTTTAAGGTATGTAAATATGGAAATTTTTTTTAAGTTTAAACATAAAAAAGGAATTAAATTTTTTAGTAAAAAACGAAAGTTAAAGAAAACCAAAATAAAATAAATAAAAGTTTTTGTTGCATGTTATACAAATATGGATTGAGGCCAATAATCAATTTAGTCATGGCGAAGGGGAGGAGGGATGGCGGCGCCCCGGATTCAGTTTGATTTTACTATTTACTGATTTACTGCTTTAAGGCATGTAAAAAGGCAAATTTTTAAGTTATAAACATTAAAAAAGAATAAATTTTTTAGTAAAAAAACGAAAAGGTTTAAAGAAACGAAACAAAAATAAATTAAAAGTTTTTGGTTATGTTGTACAAAAAAAATATGACTTGAGTCAATAGTTCAATAGATCATGGAAGGGTATGAGGATGTCTGGAACAGTTTGATTTACTGATTACTGATTTACTGCTTTTAAGGTATGTAAAATATGCCAAATTTTTTTTAAGTTATAACATAAAAAGAATAAATTTTTTAGAAAAAACGAAAAGTTTAAAGAAACAAAACAAAAAAATACAAGTTGTTGTTAGTTATACAAAATATGACTGAATCATTAGATCGATAGATCATAGGAGGATACAATAGATCACAGAAGGATATGAGGGTATGGTGGAGGGCAGTTTGATTGACTGATTTACTGATTTACTGATTTAGGTATGTAAATATGCAAATTTTTTTTTAATTTATAAACATAAAAGGAATAATTTTTTAGTTAAAAAAACGAAAGGTTAAAGAAACAAAACAAAAAAAATAAATATAAGTTTGTGTTATGTTATACAAAATATGACTTGAATCAATCAGAATCAATAGAATCAATAGATTAATAGATCACAGAAGGGTATGAGGTATGGAGGGCAGTTGATTTACTGATTTACTGATTTAACTGTTTTAAGGTATGTAAATATGCAAATTTTTTTTAAGTTATAAACATAAAAAGAATAAATTTTTTAGTAAAAACAAAATATTTAAAGAAAACCAAATTAAACAAATTAAATAAAAGTTTTGTGTTATGTTATTTACAAAATATGACTTTGAATCAATAGGATCAATAGATCATGTAGATCAATAGAATCACAGAAGGATATGAGGTTATGGAGGTCAGTTTGATTAACTGATATTACTTGAATTTACTGCTTAAGGTATGTAAATATTCCAAATTTTTTAAGTTTATAAAACTTTAAACAAGAATAATTTTTAGTAAAAACAAAATATTTAAGCAAATTAAACAAAATAAATAAATTTTTATAGTAAAAAACATAATGTTTAAAGAAACAAAAACAAAATAAATAAAAGTTTGTGTTATGTATACAAAAATGACTTGAATCCTTAGATCAATAGATCCAATAGATCAATAAGATCAATAGGTCATGGAGAAGGATATGAGGCGTATGGAGGGCAGTTGATTTACTGATTTACTGATTTACTGCTTTAAGGTATGTAAATATGCAAATTTTTTACGTTATAAACATAAAATGAAAGAAATTTTTTAGTAAAAAACGAAAAGTTTAAAGAAACAAAACAAAAAATAAATAAAGGTTTTGTGTTATGTTATACAAAATATGACTTGAATCAATAGATCAATAGATCAATAGATCAATAGGTCATGGAAGGGAATGAGGGTATGGAGGGCAGTTTGATTTACTGATTTACTGATTTACTGCTTTAAGGTATGTAAATATGCAAATTTTTTTAAGTTATAAACATAAAAAGAATAAATTTTTAGTACAAACAAAAGTTTAAAGTAACCAAACAAAAATAAATAAAAATTTTTGTGTTATGTTATACAAAATATGACTTGAATCAAATAGATCAATAGATCAATAGATCACAAAAGGTATGAAGGTATGGAGGTCAGTTTGATTTACTATACTGCTTTTTAAGGTATGATAAATATGTGCAAATTTTTTTAAGTTATAAACATAAAAGGAATAATTTTTTTAGTAACAAAATATTTTAAAAGGCAAATTACAAAATAAATAAATTTTTGTAGTTATTATACCAAAATATGACTTGAATCCAATAGATAATAGATCAATAGATCAATAGATCAATAGATCACAGAAGGGTATGAGGGTATGGAGGGCAGTTTGATTTACTGATTTACTGATTTACTGCTTTAAGGTATGTAAATATGCAAAAAAAAATTAAGTTATAAACATAAAAGGAATAAATTTTTTAGTAAAAACGAAAAGTTTAAAGAAACAAAACAAAAATAAATAAAAGTTTTGTGTTATGTTATACAAAATATGACTAGAATCAAAGTCAATAGATCAATAGATCAATAGATCACAGAAGACATGAGGGTATGGAGGGCAGTTGGATTTACTGATTTAACTGATTTACTGCTTTAAGGTATGTAAATATGGAAAAAAAATTTAAGTTATAAACATAAAAGGAATAATTTTTTTAGTAAAAACGAAAAGTTTAAAGAAACAAAACAAAAATAAATAAAAGTTTTGTGTTATGTTATACAAAATATGACTTGAATCAATAGATCAATAGATCAATAGATCACAGAAGGGTATGAGGGTATGGAGGGCAGTTTGATTTACTGATTTACTGATTTACTGCTTTACTGATCTAAGGTATGTAAAAATGCAAAATTTTTAAGTTATAAACATAAAAAGAATAAATTTTTTAGTAAAAACAAAATGTTTAAAGCAAATAAAAAAAAAAAAAAAAAAAAAAAAAAAAAAAAAAAAAAAAAAAAAAAAAAAAAAAAAAAAAAAAAAAAAAAAAAAAAAAAAAAAAAAAAAAAAAAAAAAAAAAAAAAAAAAAAAATAAAAATTATAAAAATTAAATTAAACATAAAGTATAAATGTAAAATAAAAACATAAAAAAAATAGCAACCAATATATGCATGTTTCAGTTTAAGGAAAAAAAATATATTAGTTAGCATTTATAAAAAGAAAATGAGATTTGAAAATATAAATGTCAGTATTGAACATTTAGAAAGACGGGTTATCTTTGCAAGATGCAATGCAATTGACGATATGTACATGATAGAACAGTATCAGGTATGTGAACAGTAATAATATTGTATTATTAAACGAATGCTTACTAACTAGGCACCGCACTGGCTCCAGCACCGTTGCCGTTGTCATTCCCTCTGATTCCAAACCCGATTCTTTCCAGAAATCCGACTCTGAATCCTTTCTCCAAATTTCAACCTTCTACGAACATTCGATTTTTTAGGGGAGGCACACCCTCTGGGGTGAGCACGGGGACGTAACCTCGTCTACAATGAGGTTACGTCTCCCTTATATGGGGAGCCAAGTTTGAAGAAGACAAGTCAACTAGAACTCATCTAAATTGAGTGGTGAAGAAAAGTGTGGGTTATAAGACTTATTGCTAACCCTTCTAAAACTCAAATATTGGCCAACCTGACCTCAAAATTGGTCTCACCACCCTTAGGAACCCTTAATTTGACCAATAAAAAGTATAAAACTTAGCAATTTCAGAGAAAGTCCAAGTCATGTCGGCATTTGACTTGGATTCCCTGTTCCATACGCCTCACATACCTCATAAACGGCTTTCCCTGACCCCAAAAAAACCCATAGATGGAACCTCAAGCGTCAAAATCTGACGACCTTACGAATTCCAACAAGTCATGTCGGCAATTGACTTGAATTCCCTGTTCCAAACGCGCCTCACATACCTCATAAACGGCTTCACTGACCCAAAACCATAGATGGACACCTCAAGCGTCAAAATCTGACGACCTTATGAATTCCAATCAAGTCATGTCGGCATTTGACTTTGCAATTCCCTGTTCCAAACGCCTCACACACCTCATAAAACGGCTTCCCTGACCCCAAAAACCCATAGATGGACACCTCAAGTGTCAAATCTGACGACCTTACGAATTTCCAATCAAGTCATGTCGGCATTTGACTTGATTTCCCTGTTCCAAACGCCTCATATACCTCATAAACGGGTTCCCCGACCCCAAAAACCCATAGATGGACACCTCAAGCACCAAAATCGGACGACCTTACGAATTTCCAACCAAGTCATGTCGGCCATTGACTTGGTATGACCCTGTTTCAAACGCCTCATAAACAGGGTCCCTGGGACCAAAAAAACCCATAGATGGACACCTCAAGCACCAAAATCGGACTCAGCGGGAAAAAACGCGTCATCAAAGGCTCCGGCTCAAGCTCCGAAATAAAAATCTACGGTTAAAAAAATATATACAATCGTACCTGAAAAAATAATAAAACATATCCAGCATTCCAGATTTTCCAGATAAATTCTACGGTTCTAAAAATGCAGGAAAGTCGATCGTGGCCGCCCTAACCACTATATATATATATATATATTATATATATATATATATATCATATATAATATAATATATTATATATATATATATATATATATATATATATATTATATATATATATATATATATATATATATATATATATAATATATAATATATATTTAATATATATATATATATATATATATATATATATATAATAATATATATAATACGTATATATATAATATATATATTATATTAATATATATATATATTATATATATATATATATTATAATATATATATATATATATATATAAATATATATAATAATATATAATATTATATATATACATGGGCGCCATTATGGGGGGGGCAGGGTAGGGCCATGGCCCCACCCTAGATTTTCAACCTCACATGAACCTTTCACAACGAAATTTTTTTAAGACCACAAGGTTAAACGATATATAGTATATATACATATGAAAAGCCTATTTCTTTTTTATCTTGAGATACTTTGTGGCTGAAAATGTAGGGAGTACCATGCCAACCCTGACCTCACCTTGCA
>JABUQX010099991.1:12500-17500 GCA_015478945.1 Trachelipus rathkii
ATTATATATATATATAATATATATATGATGGGACGATTAATCGTCATCGTTATCGTCTCAATCGTCATCGTTATCGTCAATTTCTGCCGATTATTTTGACGATTAAGTGAGGAAATATTACACCAGAAACTGAAGAAAGATTATGTTTCTGCATCATAATTTAAGAACTCTAAATTTAAAAGTACTAGAGTTTTGTATGTCTGTCCATGTTCTCACATCATATTAAAAATTTTTTAAAATCTGTTTTGAAGATTACTTATATATAATTAAAATAAAATAAAATAAACTTGAAATAAATATAAGGAACATTGAATGATTTTAATATTAATAAATTATTATTATTATTAATCAGAAAAAAAGAAGTAGTAGTAGTAGAGTAGTTAGAAACCAAAAACCAAAATGTTGTATTGAATAATAGGATGGGAAACTTTCTATGTATTAATGCGGTTCTTAATGTATTTACACATTTAAATATGAATGAAGTAACACAATTAAATTCTTCCTTATTATAAATTTGTTAAATTTATTAAAATAATAGAAATATTTAAAATATACGTTTTTCAGTTAACTCATTCGTCAAAAATTCTAATCGTCCATCACTAAAATATAATATATATATATATATATATATATATATATATATATATATATATATATATATATAGTATATATATATATATATTATATATATATAGTATAGATATATATAATATAGTATATATATATATATATATATATATATATTCAACAATTTGTATCAACCCCCCCCCCCCCTCAAAAATAATATCACAGAAATTTCTTTTAATGTGGAGTCTGCAAAATTTGTAAAGGTGAATATTCAAATCGATTATCTATTTTTATATTACTATGCATAAACCTAAATAAATAGAACAGTAGCCAAAAATTATATATATATATATATATAATATATATATATATATATATATATATATATATACATAATATATATATATATATATAATAATTATTATATATAAATTTTATATATATATATATATATAAATAGATACCGATATATATATATATATATATAGTATATAATATATATATATATATATATATATATATATTATATATATATATATATAATATATATATAATATAATATATATTATATATATATATATATATATATAGGCTATTTATAAGCAGTTGACTCCAGGAGCGAAAATCAATAATTAATGGTATCGTTATTTTAATAATTTAAGGGTAAATATATTAAATTTTTGAGGTAATCCTAACCCCCCCCCCCCCCCCATACCTAACTTAACCTAAATTAACCTAACCTAATATTAACGGAGTCAAACATATATATTAATATAATATATATATATATATAATATATATATAGTATATTATATATATTATATATAATATGATTATATATTTATAATAGTATATATATATATATAATATATATATATATATATATATAATATATATATATATATATATATATATATATATATATATATATATAAATAAAAAATAAAAAAAAAATATATTATATATAAAAAATAAAACAAAAATAAACGCATCAAAAGCTTTATGTAAATAAATAATTGAAGATTTAAAAAAATTATATATAAAAATAAAAAGTAAAAAATAAATAAATAAATATTTTAGGAATAAAAACTAAAATATAAATCCCTTTGGCAGATTCGACTAATTAAATAAATGTATTTATTTTTTTCATCCCTTTTTTTTTTTAAACACCATTTTCAAAATCAAAACAAATTTTGAAGATGTTTCTATAATTAGACACCAGCGTTCTAATTTTTTTCACTCTCCCCCCCCCCTGACCCCTCCCACCTGTTCCTCTTTCTCCTCCATCTTTGGATTATCATGACGAAGGAGGGATTTGAAAGGAAGTAAAAAGCGGGAAACAAGGCAACCTCTCTAATTCGTGAAAAAAAAAAAGGGGTAAAGAAAGTGTTTTCAAACAACCGCGAAAATAAAAAATCAAATATTAAAATCTATTGTTCCTAATAATAATAATAATAATAATAATAATAATAATAATAATAATAATAATAATAATAATAATAATAATAATAATAATAATAATAAATAATAATAATAATAATAATAATAAATAATAATAATAATAATAAAAAAATTAAAAAATTATAAATAAATGAAAATCGGCAAAAATCGTTTGTGCAAATAGTTTCATATTTGAACTATAACGACTATTATTATTATTATTATTATTATTATTATTATTATTATTATTATTATTATTATTATTATTATTATTTTCAGAGTAGTGTTTTAGTGTGAGTTAAAAAATAGCACAATAAAACTAGAATCACCGAAAATACGACAGTCATTATTATTATTAATTATTATTATTATTATTATTATTATTATTATTATTATTATTATTATTATTATTATATTATTATTATTATTATAAATTATTATTATTATTTATTATTATCATCTTTGATTTATTATTTTTCATTATATTATTATTAGCTTAAGTGATTAAAATATTAATAAAATACTATTACCATCACCACTGCTGCGACAATTTATAATTTCAACGCTTCGAGTATGCGTGTACTCTCCCTCTATAATTATTATTATTATTATTATTATTATTATTATTATTATTATTATTATTATTATTATTATAATAAGGTATGTTTATTATTTTATTATTATTACTTGTTAATTACACGAGCTACAAATATTACAATTATTATTATTATTATTATTTATTATTATTATTATTATTATTATTATTATTATTATTATTATTATTATTATTATTATTATTATTATTATTATTATTATTATTATTATTATTATTATTATTATATTATTATTATTATTATTTATTATTATTATTAAATTATTATTACTCATTATTATTTTTATATTATTCCTATTTTATTATTATTTTTAAGAACAATTATTAATTCTCATTGCCAAAGTTTTGATGAATATTGCCATCATTAACTATTTAAAAACTGCGGCTGTCAGTGCCCCTAAAACAAAGACTAAATTTATGCAAATGGAGAAGCTCAAAATAACCGCAATTATATCGCAAATTAATTCAGAAATAAAAAAAAATAAAAAATAAAAAAAAAACAAGAAAATTTGTTTGTCTTTAAGGGGTCAAACCAACCGAAATAGAACTATAATATAATTAGGCATTAATAATATACTAACTAACGACATAATTGCTAATCTATTTTTCAAAGAAAAAAAACATATAATAGAAGAAAACTAAAAAATAATAATAATAATAATAATAAAAATAATAGAAAAATAATAATAAAAAAAAATTTTTAAAATTAAAATACCGTCTCCAATTTAAAAAATTTTTTAAAAAATATCGTAAAATTTAAGGCTGTTAATGATAATGATAATGATAATGATAATGATAATGATAATGATAATGATAATGATAATGATAATGATAATGATAATAATAATAATAATAATAATAATAATAATAATAATAATAATAATAATAATAATAATATTATTATTATTATTATTATAATGTAGTATACCAAACTAATAAAAATATTCTAAACAGTTTAAAGGGCAGGAAGACAGTGATAACCCTAAAATATTAGGTACTGTTACGTCCGGGGTCATGTGACGTCCTTTTGGTTGCTCAATGAGAATAAATGGTGATCTGGGAATGCTGACTGGGGTTAAATTAGTTGATCATATCATGAGCTCCTTGATTTCTTTCCTCCACCCTTGGGTCCGGACCCCAAAGATCAAAAAAGCCAATTTTCAGTGACATTATTAAACTTTAAAAGAAATTGTGTGGTTTAAACTCTCAAGTTTTTTTTATGGTTTAAAAAAACAACAAAAAAAACGGTTTTTTTTTAAAAAAAACGTTTTTTTTCCTTCCTTTAAAACGCAATTAAATCATATAAAGTAAATCATAAAAGTAAAGTTCTTAATTATTTAATTGGAATAATAATTATATAAATTATAATTTCTATATACGATTTTTTTAAAATACTTTACATAAATTATAACAATTCTATCTTTTGGGGCAAGCAGGATAATTCCGATACAGAGGGAAAGGAATAAATTCTAGCCAATTGAATAAAGAATAAAAATCGATACAGAGGAAGGGAATAAATTAAAGCCAATTGAATAACGAACAAAAATATGTTAATAAACAACGAACAACTGAAAATATTCTCACACTTCTCAAAAGAATGACTATTCTCAACTAATCGTAAACAATATAGAAGGTAATAATCAGCATGAGCAGAATACGAACTCGCCTTAACACGGAAAACAGAAACGACAAATCGAAGCTACGTAATTTCGAAAGAAATAAGTACAGAGTATCTAACAAGTCCCCCCCTCACAGAATGTACAGGGTATCACACCAAGTCACCTCGAAGGAAGGAATAAGTACAGGGTATCTCATAAGCTACATTAATGATAAAAATAGATATATAACAGAAGGAATAAGTACAGGGTATCTCATAAGCCACCTCGCAGAAGGAATAAGTACAGCGTATCTCAGTGACCTCACAATATGGATAAGTACTGAGTATCTCAAGTCATCTAAGGGTAAGAATAAGCTCAAGGTATCTCATTAGTCACCTCGCATAGGGAAAATGTACAGAGTATCTCACAAGTCACCTCACGGAAAGAATAAAGTCAGGGTATCTCACAAGTCACCTCCCAGAAAAGAATAAAAGTCAGGGTATCTCACAAGTCACCTCACGGAAAGAATAACAAGTCATGGTATCTCACAAATCAGAATAAAAGTCAGGGTATCTCACAAGTCACCTCACGGAAAGAATAACAGACAGGGTATCTCACAAGTCAGAATAAAAGTCAGGGTATCTCACACGTCACCTCACGGAAAGAATAAAAGTTAGGGTGTCTCACATGTCACCTCGCATAAGTATAAGTAAAATGTACAGGGAACCTCACAATCACCTAGAGAAAGGAATAAGTACAAGGTATTTCACATCACCGAGGTT
>JABUQX010099991.1:20000-28277 GCA_015478945.1 Trachelipus rathkii
ACAGGTAGCCTCTATGATACATAATAGACGTTTTAGGGGTCGATAAATGAAAAAACAATCATATCTTTAAATACAATAGCTTACAGGAAAAAGAATAACTTTTTGATCCGGTAAAATTTTTAGTAAGGAAAATGTTAAAAAAAATTATTGTGTAATAATTATATAATATGAGGGAGAAAGCTTTTAAGAACCTTTTATACGTAATCTCGTTAAAATAAATAGAATTTCTATTTTTTTACGTTTGTTTTTGTTTTTTTAATTAAAGAATGCCCCAAGGGTATACCGCACCGATGGCAGGAGTCGGGGTCTCTCGGCCTTTCGGGGAACTACGGGGTAGGACTATTTCCCCCCCTCCGGGGTGGGTCTCCGTAACCCCGCTCTTTGGTATTTGGGTTGCGGGGTTCCTCCGCCTCCCCTACGGGGTATGGAGAACACCCCCCCTGTGTTTCCCCGTCGGCTTGCACCCTAACATTGCCTGTAATACTTTAAATAATATATATATATAATTTCGCCCTTAGAACATATTTAAAAAAAAAATAATCATTTTCCCCTAGACATCTATTTATGTATCATAGAATCTACCTGTGAAAAAAAATTTTTTGATCCGAGCTCCGTTCGTGTGGGCGTTAAGTAACTTTGTCTTATATATATATATTGGCCCTTCTTCTGGGTAAAGGTCAGAGGTCTACCAAAATCCCACAGACAGGAGAAATTCAAAATCCGGATCCAGTTCATAAGACGACATGCTCCGACACGATAAAAGATGTTTTGAAAGTGTGAAAATCAAAGGTAGTGGAGGAAATAGATAAAGGAATTTGTTCCAAACTTACCAGTGCGGTAATGTAGATTGAGCATAGAGTTTAAGTCTGAGGTAAGAGAGTTTTGACATATATATATATTATATTATATATATATAATATATATTATAATATCTATATATATATATTATATATATTATATAATATATTAATATATATATATATTATATTATATATATTATATATATTATATATATATAATATATATATTATAGTGATGGGAGATTAAATCGGAAATCGGCATCGGAATCGGAGGAATCGGCTGTTTTTTCAGGAATCGGAATCGGAATCGGAATCGGCAAAATTGTACAATCGGCAAAATTGTACCGATTCTTTGGCCGATTCTTTGGTATACAATCTGAAAATATTTTTTATTCGATCTTTATGATATTCCAAAGACAAATTTCAAAGACAATATTTCGTATTGATTTTTAATTTCAGTTTTCCCTTAATTCTATTTAAATTAAAGAAAACTGGTTTGAGCGGCGCATCTTTACGTAGAGCCTAAAATATCATGTTAGAATTTTCAGACAGTCATGGTGAGGCAGAAATTTGGAATGTTTCGTTAGTCATGTTTGTGTAATATGTTTTGATAATTATATACCGGTGAACTCGTAAGTGAGCAGTGAAATATTTGCCTTGGAGGCTTGTAATAATTGGAGCTATGGAATATAAATGCTATCCTTCGAGGTTCACCTTTTCACGTATCTCACACAGCATCTTATATAAGTGATTGGTCTTCAAAATGTTATGGAAGAAATCAATATTCCTGCTAATAAAAATCATGTTATAGTAAGAGATAACGCACCTAATATGGCTGCAGGAGTTCCAGCAGGATTCAGGAATTAACCTTTGCTTTTCACTCTTTGACCACTATTCTCAAATGATAGCCATATTGAACAGAGACAGTGAAAAAAATAATCCAATGCAAACAAATCGTAGGTCATTTTTATTCACTCGCCTCAAGCTATTAGCAAGTATGAAGAATATCCACACTAGATTTAATTTACACAGCACAGATTTTAAATTACAAGGATGTACAACCAGATGTAAATAGCAGTATCTATAAGCTTTCAAAAAAAATTTGAACAAAACGGTTCATTTATATTGAAGGCGATTATTCAACCTGCATGCTTAGAAACAATGGAAAGTTCTTGAAACATTGCTAAAAATACTTTAAATTTTTTTTTTCTATTGTAAGATTTATTTCGCGAGAAAAATTTTTAGCTTCAACACTATCTCCTTTCTAAAAGTGATTTGTAGTTTTTTTGAAAAGAGTCAGAAAAAAGGACTATTTGGGGGACTTGGGTCTACACGTATCATCATGGAAAATTTAGTAAAAAATAGATTTAGCATTTACTTTTCTGATAAGAATCTTGTGCTTTACCTATCTTGATCCACGCTTTAAAACTACATTCTTTGAGGATGAATACAACATAAAAAGTGGAAGATATTCTTAAGCATGGATGTGCGAAGATATAATGTTGCATAAAGGAAAGGAAAGCAGTTTCCACTACTTTAACAATCTTTCAGTATTCTTCTCATTTTAACAGAATACGGCGAAAAAGTGACTCAAGATATAGTTTTAAGCCAGTTTGAAAGCTGTTTTTTCGGAATTTAAAAGAGAAAAAGACTTTAAAAAACAGCAAGGAAACTCATTTCTAAGAAGAAAGACACATATATTGAAAAAAATTGAAGGTGTTATAAATTTACATAACAGCCACATTATAAATGTAAAAATTTAAAAATTCAGAAAGTGTTCCTGGAATGGTGGTCATCGATAAAGGTACCTTTCACCATTTGGGTGTCCTTCGCTAAAATTGAAGTTGCCCCCTTTTCCGTGGAAAGTGAAGACTTGTAAATTGGAGTCAGTTTTAACAAAATCGCTGCGATAGAAACGGGAGAAATGTTATCTTTAGCACTAATTAAGAGTCATGCTTTGGACGTACAAGTAATAATGATAATTTTGCTTCAAGATATACTTTTAGTAAATTAAAAAAGGAATTTTTTTTTAAACAAAAAATGACAAACATTGGGTTCATTATTGTAGATTTTAAAATATTGATATTATTTTTTCAGTGGTTAAATAAATAAAGGTAATTAATAATTATTTCTTTAACAAAGATAAAATATAAGAGAATTCTATTAATTTAATTTTTTAAGGGTTTTAATATCAAAATTAGTTGATTTAGGCAAAATTAGGCAATATATATACTATATATATATATTATATATATCTATATATATATATATTTATATATATAATATTATATTATATTATATATTATATATATATAATATAATATAAAGAATCGGAATCGGAATCGGAATGGAATCGCAATTTTGACTGGTAATACGGAATCGGAATCGGCATGCTGGAAATTATGGAATGTCCATCACTATATATAATATTAATATATAATATATAATTATATATATATTATATATAATATTTATATATATATTATATATTATATATATATATTATATATTATTATATATAGATATATATATATATATATATATATATAGTATATATATATATATTAGGGATGTGCCGAATATTCGGAAAGTATTCGGTATTCGGCCTATTCGGCAAATCCGAATATTCGCTTTTGCCGACATTCGGGCCGAATAGTTGACTTTATAAACAATAAATTAAACGTCAACTAAAGGAAAGGTTTATTTCAATTTAAAATTGAAATTTTACGAAACTTATTTTCCCAAAATAAAAACTAGCCCAAATTTTGTAGCCATATGGTGAAAATCTTTGGTCATTTGTCAGATCTATAAGGGCCTTTTGACATTTTTTCAATATTCTAAAAAATAGAATTCATTTAGTGATTCGGGATAATGGACCAAACATGGTAGCTGGTATAAGGGAGAGTGGCTTGCTATCAATTTTCATGTTTTTTCACATGTTGCAACTATGCATTCACGATTCAATATTATGTCAGAAGTCTGTTAAAGATATTTTATATACTTGCGAAAGCATATCCTCTCATTTTCACATTCAGCAACGGTAGCTGGAAAGCTTAAAACATTTACAGATGCAGCTGCCGATGGTCAACAGCATAAATTATTAAGACTTTCTACACGCTGGACAACAGAACTTAATGATATGGCTTAAAAGATTGTTTGAACAAAAAGTTCCCCTATCCATATAGACTCTGAAACTGCAATCAGAAAATTGTTGACTAATTTTTCAGTGGCCTAAAATTATTCATTTACTTTGAGCATTAACACATCACTAAACAAGCGATTAAACGTGAAGTAAACGTCCACCAAGTGATCCTTCTTTTAAAGCAATTAATCTCATTTTAAAATAAGGCAATTAAAGCAAAAGCTTCAGTGGAAAAATTAACTCGTGAGAGCTAAGAAATCAGTAGAAAAAAGACTTACTAAGTTTCTATGTGATAAATTTTTGTGTGTAGCTACTTTCTTAGATCTGCGATCAAGCTATTTTTCGACATGAATCAGATGAATCAGTAAAAAATATGGTAGTTGAGGCATGGAAGGAAATGCATGAAAATTTAGCTCCTGACTCTTCTGCTGAGATGATTCACGTATGGGGAAGTGAAGCTGAGAGGTTCATTTTCAACTTTTTTATATGGATTGTTTTTAAAGAATTGCTGGATCCAAAATCCGTCATACAAAAGAAGTGAGAGTGAAAAAAGAAAGTCCATTTCTTCTGACGATGTGATTATTTTACATAAAAGTAAACGGGCTACATACAGGAATTACATCAGAAATAAAAAATCTATAAGTTGGCCTACTTGAACAGTGAAGACAATGATATTCCCTTCAATTGGTGGAAACACACTGGAAATAGTTTTATGAATTTGAAAAAATGAGCAATAAAATACCTTTCGCGCTCCACGTTCTCAGTCGAAAAGGAAAGAATATTTAGAACGAGGAAATATTTATGAAGACACAAGAAATAGGTTATCCCTGAAAATGGAGAACTGCAGTTCTGTCATTTTAAACTTAGAGCTTATTCAAATGAAGTTTTAGTTTAATATCTTTAACTACGAACTTTTTAAACTTTTCACTTTAATTATTTTTAATATAGGCTTATTTTCTTTGTATGGTAGAATAGTTATTTACTGTTTTGTTTTATTACTTTGTTAATATATAAACTGGTAAACATGAAATTTCTTGGACGGGGTTTTGCAATTGGGTTATTGATGTGCTGATTCCAAAAAATGTAATCGGTTTTTGCATAAGACATCGCATTTGTGAGATATTATGGGTAACACTTTGACTTAAATTTTTATGATTTTTAACTTTTTGAAAAGGATAAAACAAATATTGGGATATATATATATATAATATATATATTATTACTACTATATATATATATATATATATATATATATATCAATTATTATATATATATATATATATATATATATATATATATAATATATCAATAATATATATATATATATATATATATAATATATATATAATATATAATATATATATATATATATAATAATATATATATTATATATATATATTTAAACCTGTATATGTACAGCTGTCTTATAAATGCCTATTCGATGGTAAAGGATGAAATCGCAATGATATGATACATGTCTTTTGATAGATATATGTTAAACATATAATAAACTATGAATAAAGAGTATATGGGACAACAATGTATGTAATAGAAGGATTGGGTTTAGTTAATGTAAATATACCTACGATGAGTAACTTTCTTTTCGTAGACGATCTACTGTGCATAGCGTTGTAATATCCTCATCAAGCTCAACAATAGTCGGCCATCAGTATTGATATCCATTGCCCTGGTTAACGTCCTTCCTGAACTTTTAGATTTGAATGGAAGCGTTCACAACTGCTCATCACTAACATCGCTAGGGTTATTCGGAAAATTTTCTAGGTGAGAATGTAAGTAGTGCAACTTTATACTCATTCTACATCCATGAGAATGAAACTGTCTAGCAGTTCCTGTACAATGTTAGTGGTTCTCGGCTTTCCTGTTCCCTGAAATTCTGTCGCTACATCTGAAAAAGCTTCTACGCTCTTGCCTCTAAACACAAGTCATTGGTTGTAGCAAAGGCGCATCACGGAGCGAGTGTACGTATTTGTGGGCCATCAAATATCCAGCTTTTTTCCTCTCGTCACTCCAGACAGAAACGTTGAGCTATATAGGGAAGCCACACCTTCTTTGTCAAGAGCTTTTACAAATGTTTTCATCAAACCAAGTTTTATGTGTAGTGGATGTAAGATGATGTTTTCTCTCTGTACAGTCGGTTCACAGTACGATGTCCTGTCACCTGGCGTCAAGGTTTCCCTCGGTGGCAATTCTCTTTTGGTCCCCTCGGTGGCAATTCTCTTTTGGTCCAGTGATCCTTTGCCGCCTGGCTGTCCCAATAGCAAGGAGCAGGGATATTTGGTGAACCTGCTTGCTGACCGGCAAAATGTTTACCATTTTGAGGTCGGACGCATTTTTACCATCCATGTACCTGAAATTGTAGCCTCTCCAAACTGTCTGATTTTTGCATACTCCTCTCTCATCGTACCGAGTACCCTACTGGAACCGAAGCTCTGTTGCCGTTGTGAAACAACACACACTTTAACTGCTCTTGGAAGTGTCAATACACAGTCGCCACTCACCTGCATCGTATGCTGGGAGTCCCATAGCGAGAAGTAGGCCTGCAACTTCACTGCAATACACAAGGTTACCATCTGACTGGAAGAGCCTCCGCAGCTCTGCTTCTCTGTTACGATAAAATGTTATTTAAATTGGTCCAGTAGTCATTTTTCATGCAACCTCGAAGCCAACAGCTCAGGACAACTTCGGCAAATACAACTCTTATACAAGATCGTTCAGTTCACCTTGGGTGAACAATGACGGACCAACCGACTGTATTTCAGATGGACGATGATAGACATCATCCAGGTCTTTGGCATCCATACATGTAAACGTACTAAAGTTACCACATGCTTCCGAATATCGACAGCAGTAGACTTGCTGCTACTGTAGATATATGGGGAAGGTAACGTCTATACAGCCTTCGTAGTGCGCACATGAATTTTTGTCATTCTAGGGAATATCGCAAAAATAGGGATCCACATGATTGCACGAAACAGGATGGGATGAGCAAAATCGAGAATATTATGGAATGCACCTCCGAATTCTATATAATCTGGCTACATAAGTCATCCAACGAAAATTTCCCTTTTTTGTTTGACCAGTGGTAAGCTTTTTTCTTTATTTTCCTTTAAATGAATAACGAACTTTTTGAAATAACTATTCGGCCAAATAGCGAAGTGATTATTCGGCCGAATATTCGTTCGGCGGATTACTTTTAGCCGAATATTCCGGCTATTCGGCACATCCCTAATATATATCATATATATAAATATATATATTATATATATATATATACTATATAATATATATATATATATATATATATATATATTATATATATATATATATATATATATATATATATATATAATATATTATATAAAGCTCAGAAAAACAAAAAACAACTTTTTACAGTTTTGTGAAAGAATAAACTTATTATAATTTTAATTTTAATGCAGAATGTGGCGAAAAAATTAATTAATCACTATGAATTAATCTCTCCTCACACACCTTTCGTTACGGTATTTGATGTCTCATTACACTACACCACAACCGATACGCCTTCCCCGCTCTCCGACGAAAAATAACACATTTAATCTTTTATATATAATACTTCTATATATATATATCATAGTATATATATATATATATACTATATATATATATATAATACTATATATATATTTATATAATATATTTATTATATATAATATATATATATATATAATACTATATATATATATATACTATATATTATATATTATATATTCATATTATTATATAATATATACTAAATATATTATAGATCTGTACTGTTAAAAGATAACAGATTACGAGCAATTTTGCCGATGAGATCGACGATGGGACGTGAGATTAATTGAAAAAAACTATTTTAAAAATTTCTCTCTCTCTCTCTCCACTCATCTCTATATTATATTTATATATATTATTATATATACTATATATAAATATATATATATATATTATATATATATTATTATATCAATATACTATATATATATATTACTATTATATATTCTATCTCTATATATATATATATATATATATATATTATATTATATATATAGATATATACTTATATATAGTTATTATATATATATATATTATATATGGTATATTATAATATATATATATATATATATATCTATTATATATATATATCTATATATAAAATTTATTAATATATATATATATATAATAATTTATACTTATATAATATATATATACTATATATATATTATATATATATATTATATATATTATATATATAATATATATAGTTTAGGGCTGTAGACAGGAGGGTCAGGGGGTTCA
>JABUQX010099992.1:0-5000 GCA_015478945.1 Trachelipus rathkii
TACAGGATTTTATTAATCGTTTTTAAGTCTTGTTATTATGCTTAATTCCTTTCTTGTAAACATGTTTTTATCGCTAATCGGTGTAAGGCGTGATATATGGACTTATCTGAGTTGATAATGCGTTATGTTTGTATATCTTTGTTTTTAACTTTTATGATTGTTTGAAAATATATTATCTTATAGATTTGAGCACTGTTTTTAATATCAAAGTTTCTTCAGTACGATATTTCCAACTGAGCTAACACCATGGCTTCACTCTCCCAAACTTGTTAACGACATATTTACGAAGACCTTTGTTATTCGAAGCTGTATCTTTTTTATTTATTCGTAAACCTAATGGTGATCGTTACATAGCATGTATTCCTACGATAGGTGTACATGATACACCTTTGTTCATTTCTGTTGAAGAATTCCTCCGTATTATTGACACCGTGGAAGAATGGGTAAAGGCTGCGTATGTGATATCTGATACATCGAGTCATAGTGAAATATCCATTAGGAACGAAGGCGATGAGGGGTATTAATAGATAGATGTTGTTTTCTCATATTGCGATAGTGTTAAAAGTATTGATGTACGTAATTAGGAAACCTTACTCAGCTAACACATTCATACGTACAAGAATAGGGTTTATGTTTACATTCGCATGAGAATATTACACTTGTTAAATAAAAGAAGAATATTATGCATCTTGCAATGTCGACATACTTGCGAATTAATACAATCTGCTATGGTTTGTTTTTAACAATTTACCTGAAGTATGGGGAAAAACTATATCATTGTAATGTTGTATAGGACTTTGCCCTTGAGCGACAACTATATATTGTGTAATTAGTGTTCTTTTTACTCTCTTTGGAATGAGAAAATGCAATCTATAGAGTGAATATGGCTAAGAAATGGGTTGGTGATCTGAGATATTTATTCTATGTTATTTGAAAGGAGATAGGGAGGTTTTGGAGACTTATATATGAGAATGCACGTTTCCTCATCCCATGTGTTCTGCTGGCAAATGTTTATATAGTATATATAGTATATATAATATATTGATATATTTTATATATATATATATTATATCTATATATATATATATATAGGTTTATATATGTGTTACTATATACGTTATAGGTGGTTTAGTATATATATATATATATTTAAAACTTGTGTTTGTATATTTTAAAGATCTGTATGTAAACAACATTGTATATCTCGTTAATATATATATATCTATATATTATATATATATATATATAATATATTAGTATATATATATATAATATATTATGTATATATATATATATATGTTTTTGATATATTATTATAGTATTATATTGAATATGTATTATATTATAATTTTAAGAACTTGTGTGTATGTGCTGGTGTGTCTGTAATATTTGTAAATACCGTTTGTGTAAAACCATTGTAAATTGCGGTTAATATAGTATATATTAGTTTTGATATTATTTATTGTATTTATATATATATTATTATACGTATATATATATGTATTATTTATATATAATATATTTAGTATATATTATATAATATATTGTAATATATTATTATATATATATTATATATTATATATCATATATATATATTTATATATATTTAATATATTCTTTATATTTTTATATTTAATAATGGCACTTGTTCAATTTTCATTTTTTAAAAATCTTTGTTTTACTGCATCCTCTGTACGTGTATGTGCGGAAGTTCATGACTATAAGTAGAAGTCTTTTATTTTTTATTTTTATGTTTTATTGTCAAAAAATTATTATTATTATTATGCGGTTTGTTTATGTAGGAGAGAAAAAAAACATGGGTGTTATTATGATGATGATGTTTTAAGTTTATAGATTAAGATAAATGAGTGGGATTGATAGTATTTTATTAATAATAAAGTATGGTATGATTGCAGTAAAACAGTAAGACCGCGGTAGGGTGAAAGGTGGGTGGGACCCCCATGGTGGGCTGGGTTTGCTGTTAGTGTTTGTTTATTGCCTTATTGCTTTATGGTGTCCTAAAATCATGTTTTTCGTAGAAAATTTGACAACTTTTTTTTTCTAGAAACAATGTTTTTTTGTTAAAATTGTTTTTCAAAAACAAAAATGTTTTTCAAAAAACAAAAAATGTTTTTCAAAGAACAAAAATGTTTTTGAAAACCAAAAATGTTTTCAAAACATTTGTAATTTACTACATGAAAATTAAATTCTTATCTTCAATAATTGAAAATTTAACTTTACTTTACTTTTAACTTAACTTTAACTTAACTTTAACTTTGGTAATGAACAGCTTTTCTATAAATAAAAGACCTGATTGAAATAAAAAAAATGTAAGACTGTGTGTATACGACCTCTAACTAATATACTCGTTTTTCTTTGCTTCTTCTTCTTTCTTCTTCTTTCTTCTTCTTCTTTCTTGCTTTCTTCTTTTCTTCTTCTTCTTCTTCTTCTTAGCTCTTCCTCCTTCTTTTTTCCTGTACCGAAGAGTGGTTCATTCAATGGCTTGAGACAACAAAGCTGAGTATCAATTAGTTTGAGACTCAAGCTGAGGTGTCAAGTTGAGGTATCATAGGTGTTAGGTATCAAAGTTGAGGTATCAAAGTTGAAGGTGTAGATGTTGGGGCATATCTGGAAAGTTGAGGCATCTATAAGCTGAGGTATCAAGTAGGTATCAAGTTGAGGCAGTCAAAGCTGAGGTATGCAAAGTTGAGGCCATCAAAATTTGAGTGTGTGTGTGTTGTGTGTGTGTGTGTGTTGTGTGTGTGTGTGTGTGTGGGTGGGTGTGTGTGTGTAGGTGTAGTGTAGGTGTAGTTTGTGGTGTGTAGGTTAGGGATAGTTACATACAGACTCAATTAGGGCAGATTTACTAACATGCTCATATTGATTGGTGTTAGTGTACCAGTTTTCCTACATACAGGTATTTGGGTTAGATTATCTACATTGTTGCTTCGACTTAATCTCACTTAATTCGCTCACGAACTTTTTAATGAAAGGTAAATTTTTCAGGCTTGATATCGGTTCAAGGCCGTAATCTGCATAAAGGCCAAGACCGAAATTCATAGGTCAAACATTAAAAAGAGGTGCTAAGCTACTTAAATGGTGGTTAAAGGGAGGCGCCGTAATTCAAAGGGGGTTAACACTCGTAGCGAGGCTCGCACCTTCTCCGTAGGGGTGCTAAAAAGCGGTCTCTCTCTTCTCTCTCTCTCTATATTATATATATATTATATATATAGTATATATATATTATAGTTATATACTATATATATATATATATATATAATAGTTAATTAACTCCCATGGAAGACATAGTTTGGCTGCGGATTCTAACATAGGTTCGAAATGTGATAGTCAGAGAAGGGGAAAAAGGTAGCTGAGTATAGAAAATCGAGACGGCAAAAAGCGAAAAAGATGATGTGACGCGGTGCGGGGGCGGTGCGGTGCGCCAGAGCCTCGGGTTTTGATCCAATCGCGTCGTTGACCCCGGAAACCGCTTCTACGCATTACCGAACATATAATTTGTACCTTAAATATCGTGTTATAGCCAAAATAACGATGTTGCAATGTTTGCTAAAATGTTGCATAATTTTGGTTGTGCAACAGTTGCAAGCATTGGATCTTCATACATTGCAGATGTTGGGATTGCATACGCGCATCAATGGGGTATGTGGTATTTATTCTAATATATTAACTCTTGTTAGGAGTGAATCGATTCCGTCGTAAACCACAGGAGTCGATTCAGCAGTGTCGGTATTGTTGGCTAATTCGATGCTAATTATCAAGAATATGTTTGTCCAATGCGATATATTGTTCTAGAAGGGTTAGAAAGGGGGGTAGGGGTAAGTTAACTCGTAGAATGGACACCTATTTTTTGCACTTCTAATATACACAATCGACTCCTCATCACCTTATAACGTATGAGTAGAGCACTTATTAACGCTGTATTCTTATGATGTAGGTATGTTCAATGCTTAGTAAAAGCTAGAAAGGGGGTCAGGGTACTAACTATGAGAATTAGCATCTAGCATCTGTCTGAAGTTTGATACCCATTCGACTCTCGTACCAATTAACCAGGGTAGGCAATAGATACCGGGTGTATTTCGAGTACGTAGGACATATGTCCGGCGGGGAAAAGGCTTTGAGAAAGGGGGTAGGGTAGATAACTTCATAGAAGGAAGCATTTTGTGTTCTAGCACCTTTCTTATACATTATCGCAATTCGACTCCCCGTACTATATGCTGCGGTAGGGGTATGGCAGGGCTTAAATACTTTGTTGTTGGTGTAATTCGATGATCGTTAGGACATGTCGTATGGCTAAGAGGAAAGGATTGAAAAGGGGTAGGGTAATAATCATAGAAGGAAGGCCTCCGAGCACTTCTAATGTACACCAATCGTTTCCTCGTACCCAATAACCTAGGGTTAGACTAAGACCGGTGTATTCTACAATATAGGTCGCCACGTGCTAGAAGCTAGAAATAATAGCTATATTCATATAACTATAGCTATATCATAACCTAATAGCCTTATCTATAGGATATAGCTTATAGCTATAGGTAGTCAGTGCCTTGGTTCTCGTCGGTCGGCACCTTTGAAGTCTCTCTGTTCTTGTCGGATTCTTATCAGTTTTGTGTTTGTGTTAGATACTCTCATCCCAATTATGATGTATACTACTAATGGAAATCCATTCAGAGCAGGTGGAATTGACAATGTCTGTTACTAATATTAATATGTTTAATTTGCAATTGTTATACTCTATTTTCTAATTTATTTACAAAGAATAGTAGTGAATGAATTACAAAATGTGACTCAAATTCAATTATTGATCTCTCCATTTTATTGTTTTACTCAATAGGTAGAAATTTAAAGAAAAAAGCCAAAAAGCAAAAAAAAATGCGACTGGCTGAATTTTTTGGTACAGTACCTCTCTGATTATATTATTATTTTATAGTATTATTATTATGATATATTATATTTTTATATAGTGTTATATATATATATATATA
>JABUQX010099992.1:20000-22500 GCA_015478945.1 Trachelipus rathkii
ACAGGACGAAATAAAATGAATTTTTTCAAATTTTTCAGATTCAGCAAATTTACAGATGTTGTGATTAACTCACTCTTCAAACAAAATATAATAAACAAATCATTTTAGCTTCACTAAATTGCAAATTTAATTTCCCAGCAAATAGCAAAATTAATTTTGTTTTTTTGATATATATATATATATATATATATATATATATATATATATATATATATATATATATATATATATATATATATATATATATATATATATATATATATATATATATATATATATATATATATATATATATATATATATATATATATATATATATATATAGTCAATCCAGTTTCTATAAGCAGGGTATCTTAATTTGAGAATAAAAAGCAGCACGAAGGCTCCAGACAGCGGCATTGGAAAAACTTTAATGACAAAATTACAACGTTTCGGAATACATCAGTTCCCATCATCAGGCTACAAATGATAAATTATGAAATAGAAACAAACAAAAAATATAAAAATAAAAATAAAAATTTAACTATAGTTAAGAAATTAAACATATTCATTTGGTGTCAATTATCATCATTAACATGTCATTATTAAATTACATTAAATAAATAAGCAATGACAAAAACACAAAATCCTCAGGACCAACACAGAATAAAGTATTATCACGTAAAATAAAATGGTTAAAAGATTTTATTTATTAAAGGGAAACTCATTTAAATTTAAGAGGTGCAAATGACTAATCTAGGATAAAACACTCACCAAAATAATTACAGCTAGGGGCTAAAAACAACACAAAAAAGCCAGCATTAATTAACATCGGGAAAACTTTCTGAAGACAAGTCAAAAATCAAAGCAGCTGCAGCTTAAAAGGACCACTGTCGCTATTGAGAGAAGGTTTAATGTTGGCAATGTATAGGGATTCAAAAATGTTCAGGTTGGTTGGTAAACTAGTTTGTGATAATATAGAGAAGTTTGTATAATTAAAGGCGTGATCATGGGTGTGAGCATGGTCACGTATAGCAGAATAAGCAGGGGAATTCAGCAAAGAATTAGTGCGGGTGGAAAAACCTCTGTGTTCATTGATTCTGACATTTAATTGGCGTAGGGTGCTTCCTACGTAAGCGGCGTCACAGTCGCTACATAAAAATTTGTAAATGACAGAAGAACGAAGAGAAATAGGAGTTTTGTCCTTATGATTACAGTACGACGCTATTTTGTAAGAAGAGTTAAAGATTAATTTAATGTCTAATTGAGGGAAACTAATACGTAACAGATGGGAAAGATCTTTATAAAGTTTGATATGGATGTGTTCGTAAAACGGCAGTGCAAAATATAATTTCAGCTTGGGAACAGTTGGGATAGGGGGTGGGGGTCAAATTTGGAGCATAAGAACCTATTAATATATTTATAAATAAGAGAGTGGGGAAAAAGGTTAGAACTGAAAAAGTTCACCAAAAATTCGAATTCATGATGCATTAGGTTGTAAGTGGACGTTAGGTGGAAGGCTCTAAATAACAAGGTTTTTATGCTATTACATTTAAATGACAAAGGAATGTGGCTGAAGAAGTTTAGGCCTAATCCAGTGAAGGTTTTCTTTCTGTAAATCGTAGTTGAAAAATCTATTGCAGTTTTTTTAATAAACAGATCCAAAAAAGGAAGGGAATTATTTGTTTCGTCTTCATGCGTGAAGGTTATGCTAGGTATTTGGAATTTTGGTTTCATCTGTGAACAGTAGAAAGGTGTTCACAGATGAAACGAAAATTCCAAATTTTTTTAATTACATAAACTCCCAGCTACCTAACATAACCTTCACGCATGAAGACGAAACAAATAATTCCCTTCCTTTTTTGGATAGGTTAGGTTAGGTTAGGTTAGGTTAGGTTAGGTTAGTTTAGTTAGGTTTACTAACTTTAACTCTCTACTTCAATATGAGCCTTAGACCTTTTAACAAGATTCAACAACATGTTAGGTTAGGTTAGGCTAGGTTAGGTTAGGTTATGTTAGGCTAGGTTATGCTAGGTTGTGGTAAATCCACCAGGTGAGACCCTCTTTCAATATGAGCTTTAGACCTTTGAACAAGATTCGACAACAGGTATACAAAAGAGGGTCTACTCAAGTTTGACATTGGGGCTATGTTTCATATTTTTTTGACGATTGACGATTGGTGTTTTGGCAGCTCCGATATTAACCCTTTGGATTACAAATTATGGGCACGTTTAGAGCGTTTGACTCAAGAAGACACCCAAATATTTGGTCTTTAAGGCTACCTCTAATGGGTACAGTGAAGAATTTTACGCTGTAGGTCGTGCGAACTGCAATAGAAGACTGTACCAACAAGACTTAGACTTGTGTTAAGGCAAAGGCGATCATTCTAAATGATTGTTATATTTTTCGGCATTAATTAATTATGGTTATAGATTATATCATGTATCTATTAAAATAAGTGGCTTATTCGTTTTTACTTGATACCACTATTTATGAGTACCATTATTTTTTGGGAGTACTT
>JABUQX010099992.1:25000-28441 GCA_015478945.1 Trachelipus rathkii
ACCACACACACACACACACAAGATACACTTACACGTACACTCACCACACTCGATATTTGATGCCTCAACTTATTGCCTCAACTTTGAGCCCGCAGCATTTGATGCCTCAGCATTTGAGCCTCAGCATTGATGCCTCAACTTTGATGGATTGATGCCGCCAGCATGGATACATTTTCTAACTGTTCTAGCCTTTTTACCTACACCAAGAAAATAGCTAATATGATGTCTTCACCTAGTTCAAGTACACATCAGGGCGCAGCGATTGCGCCCTCCGCGAGGCTGACAACCCCGCCCACCCGGCAGGTGCGAACCACCGCGTCCCCGCCCGCCGCGTTCCGCCCGCCGCGTGCGCCCGCAGGCGCAATATTTCCGCGTTCCCGCCGCGTGCGCCCCCGCAGGCGCAAAATTCCCGCGCGAATGAAAAAATATATAACTATAAGTCATTCATTTTTATTTCATACTTAAACATTTCAAAGAATTTCTTTTCAAATATACTATGAGTCATTCTTTTTATCATACTTAAACATTTTTATTAAAAAACATTTTCGCGAACCTAAAACTGTAACTCATTTCAGACCTATTATTTAACATAATTATAATATATATTTATTAAATTATTTTTACTTATACTTTTTACTAATACTTTTTAATTTAAAATTTTTAAAAAATTGTATGTAAGAGAAAAAATCCAGAGTGTCTTATATATAAACATTTTTATTTTACTACAATTGTTTGAGTACGAAATTTTACTAAAAACATTTAACATTACATACCTTAAAGCAGTAAAATCAGTAAATCAATAGAAGGTGTTACCTAACACCAAGGGGATTAGTATGGCTTTGTTCTCGTGCTTTACTGCTTTAACTCATGTTTGTACTGCTTTAACTCGTGTGTTTTGCTTTAACGCATATGTTTTACTGCTTTAAATCATATACATTATTAATAAATATATGACTTAAAGCAGTAAATCAGTAAATCAATAGAGGTTTGACCTAACACCAAGAGGGGATTAGTATGCTTTTGTTTTACTGCTTTTACTGCTTTAACTTCTCCTTTACTGCTTTAACTTCTGCTTTACTGCTTTAACTTTCTTCTTTTCTGATCTGGAATCCACCCACTACATGCTGTTTAACTTTCTGGCTACTGCTTTAACGTTCTGCTATTACTGCTTTAACTCATATGTTTTACTGCTTTAATCATATGTTTTACTGCTTTACGATACTTAACATCATAAATCAGTAAATCAATAGTAGGTGCGAGCTACATATCACCAAGGGGATTAGTATGCTTTTTGTTTTACTGCTTACTGCTTTAACTTTCTGCTTTACTGCTTAACTCATGTTTTTACTGCTTTAACTCATATGTTTTACTGCTTTAACTCATATATTATTAACATATGTTTTTTATTTTGTTTTAATACTTTTTATTTATTATTTTATTATGATTATTTATTTTATTTATTATTATTTTATTTATTACTATTATTTTATAATATTTTCGTTATTTTTTTTTTTATTTATATTATTTTATTTTATTTTATTATTATACTTAGCGTTATTTACTTTGCCCTATTGTTTTATTATTTAGAACACACACACACACACACACACCACACACACACACACACACACACACACACACACACACTTACACTTATACACACACATCACTATGACACTTATACACAAACACGTTCACTATGACACTTACATTTACCCAAGACACTTACATTTACACTTACCACCACACACACACACACACACACACACCACACACCACACACACACAACACACAGTCACACACAAGATTACTGTACACTTCACACACCATTTACTTACCACACGCAGATTACCTACACTACACAGATTTACTTTACACTCACACACAATTACTTACACCTCACACAGATTTACTACAATCACACACAGATTACTTACACACACAAGATTTACCTACACTCACACAGATTTACTTACACTCACACACAGATTTACTTACACTCACACAGATTTACTTACATCCACACACATAGATATACTACACACACACACACACAGATTACTTACACACACAGATTTACTTACACACACACGCACACTCACTTTCACATAAACGTATAATTATTTTTAAACATTTTAGTTTTTAATTAAACACGTACATTATATTACTCATTCAAATATAACTAAAAATTATTCAAAGTTTCTTAAAACTTCTATTAATAAATCAATCATTATCTTGAACAAAGAATTTATTATTTTAACTGTTAATACTTTTTGTTATAAATTTTATAACTATCCAGTTTTAAAATAGAAGGGTTGCATAAAATTTTATGAAATTTGTATTAAAAACATATATTTTACGTACCTTAAGCAGTAATCAGTAAGATCAGTAAGGTCATCCCTAGCACCCCTCTAAACACCAAGCTAGGCCACCGTTTGGTCTATTGACTACTGCTTTACATTCATCTTTAGCCATGTAATAAGTATAAAAATAACAAAATAAGTCCTTCTCTGCTAACATAACTGTATTTTATTAAAATCTTTCTAAGTTCTCATTTAAAAATAACAATATTCACTTACATTTATATATTCGCTCGATGTTAACTAAAAATATTTCAAAATTTTTTAAATAATTCGGATTTTCGTTTTATTATTATATTATTATTATATATTATCTATGTACATTGACCATCTCCAACACGAGAAACACAACAACCCGCACTCCTTACAGATAAACTGACCTCTCTCTGTAAAATGTGGTGAAATAACTACTTTAGGCCTAAATTGTAGGATAATCCTTTTGTATCCCGGGGCGATTTAGGCCAATTCAGGTCAAAATATATTTCAAACTGCCCTTTTTCTGTAAAATGTGGGGCAATAACTACGTTAGGCCTAATTTAGGCCTAAATTTAGGATTAGCCTTTTTGTATCCCAGGCTGATTTAAGCCTAATACCAGCGTCAAAAGGTAAATTCCCAGTATAGACAAGAATGCGAGGAAATCAATGTTGATTATATTTTATAAATATATTTCAAACTGAAACATGCTGGATCGGTAAGATCCTTTAAGCAGGTAAGAAGGAAATGTTTACCTTTCTTGTGAGTGAACGGAGTAATCCTTATCTCTATATGACCTCGATGTGATGGTCGAGAATTATTTTATTCGCTTTTTTGTTTTTAAGGTATGTAAAAAACATGTTTTTTCATATTCTGAGCCTTACCTGTGATTGGATGAAAATTATATTTGAGGATGCGTGTTTTAGACCCAAACTCATTTTAAAATCATACTCGTTTTGGCTGCTAAGCGGTGCACAAGTTCTCTGATTTGTAATAAAAGTGCTCTATTTTCACTAAGTGTATATCAGGATTCACCTTAACATGTTATACCTCAATACAAGACATTGTCCAGTGGGAAATCAAGAGCCCAGAAGTAGGGTTTCATT
>JABUQX010099993.1:2500-17500 GCA_015478945.1 Trachelipus rathkii
ACCAAGCCTCTTTTTCACTATTTACCGCTTACATCACCTCTTCATTCCAACATTGGCTATTGACATTCTTACTTCCTACACCTACATATTTCTCTTGCACTACTAACAAATGCTTTCTTTATTTACGTTCAAATATGCTCAATTTTATCTTGTTGACAATTCAACTGACTTACTGCATTTGTAAATGCTCTCACATACTTTTCCTTATAGCCTTGTTCATTTAACTTCTCACCCCTAATTCTCTCCCACTTCCTTTTTTATTTTATTAACGATTTTGCATAAAACAACATAATGATATGATATTCCCATCCCCAACTCCCTCACTGATTTAGCATCCAACACATACTTCAACAATACTCAATAACAATAATCAATCATACTCATATCTTCGATGCCATCTCTTCCTACACCACCTCTTTTATACTTTTGGATAGTCTTCTGTTCAAAAAATATATTACCTTACACACATACCTCTCTCTCTTCAAAGAAATTAATCACCTTTTTACCATTCTCATTTTTCCCACAGCACAATTATTCTGAAGCTCCTACTCACCCCGTCCAAAACATCTTTCAGATTGTTCCAGAAAGTCTCACTCTCCTCAACATCAAACTCAGATGGACCATATACTACTTCCACACATACCTTAACCTTCTCAAACTTAAATTTATCATTAGCATTCTAGTGATTACACAAACAAAATTCACCATAGTTTTGTGCCAGAAGTCACTCTTCAGAAACGCAACTCCTTCTCTCCCCATCTAACTCCTTTCCAATACAGCACATGCACATTTCACCGCTACCTTTCATCTTTGTTGCAATCGCTGCAAGCAGGAATTTACCCTTTCTAAATACACTCATCACCTTTCTCCTCCCCTTCTCGTCATCATTAATTTTTCTAATATTCCATGTACATTCATGCAGTTTCGCCGAAAGATGCAAAATCGTTTACGGAGATCACGACTAGGTTCGAGGCGCGGATAAGCATTCCTAGGGTATAAATAAGTGATAGTGGGTTTCCAATCCAACTTCCACTGTTCTTTATATATATATATATATATATATATATATATATATATATATAGCGACACCTATATATATATATATATATATATATATATATATATATATTCTTCAATAGTATATATGTAATAACAACGCCTTATGTATCATAGTGTATGTATATGTAATATATATATATTATATATATATATCGGCGGCGACTCCAGTAACTTACTACTCAGGTATAACTTCTCTCTCTCTCTCTCTCTCTATATATATATATATATATATATATATCTATATATATATACTCTCACTCTCTCTCTCTTTCGTATATATATACATAACCTTAATAATAATATCTCCATATAATTGCTCCTGCATAGCCACAATATCTCTATATATATATATATCATAAATGAGCTCAAATCTCATTGAAAATATTAGCTTCTCAAACGTTTTCTTACAACTTTGTAGACGTTTCTATGGATGGTTCATGGAGTGGCTTTAGTTACCGCTGACTTTAATTAAAGGCCTCTTTTCTTAATTATTATTAATTAAGTATTTAAGTAATTTCTTTATTAATTTAACATATCTGGTTTTAAATAATCTTTATTATAAAATTATTTATTATGTATAGTATTTAAACATATTTACAAAAATAGTATTATAAACAATTAATACCCCATATTCACCATCCTATCATCTCACCCTTCCAGTTGAATGAGTGCGCCACTCATTTTTAATGGGTTAAAAGCGTTATTTAATAGCGGTTATTTTTACCTTTTTTGTTTTTAATTTTGCATTATTTACCCCACTTATTTGCTAAATTAGGCGAAGAGATAAGCGAAATTTATCGTATTATGAAATTTGAAAAAATAGATCGTTTCTATATTATTAACTCATTAACTTTACGAGCACGAAAGTAGCACAGTGCAGGGAGTCGCCTCTGATATATATATATATATATATATATATATATATATATATATATATATATATATATATATATATATATATATATATATATGCTCTATATATATATATATATTATATATATAACCTTAATATATACCTTCACGCCAACATATACATATGTATATCACCAGCCCGCCATATACCTCACTGCCATATATATATAGCAGCAACAACATGCCAGCTTAGCTATGCTGCTCATATAATCAACCTACAAGAAATTTAATTGATATAAGAGCTCCAGGTAGCTCAGTGGTTAAGCAAGTAAGTAGAGTTGAAACGAGGAGGTCCAGGTTTGCAACTGGTCGGGTGGGGAGAATGTGAGCTATTCTCTCCTTGGAGAAGCAGCTTCATCCACCCAGGCGTTAGTGAGTTCACTCCTTCCTAGATTAGGCACTGCCGTGAACGGTGGTGATCTGTAGAAACATATATAACATATATATAGTATATATATATATATATATATATATATATATATATATAACAATATATATATACCTTATCTTATATATATATATATATGCTGCTCTCTGCTATATATATGGGACCTCTTCTGTTTTACGATTAAATTTAGTTTTTTGTTTTTGTATATTTCTAATTGTGATTCTAACAATCAATTTCAGTGGTAACGGACATGAGTTATAAAAATATATAGGACCTTTACGTTTTACAACCCCGTCAGTTTTAATTTTTTTTTAACTAAAGGGTGCAAGGGTAAACCACCAAAGATGCAGGAGTCAGGGTTCTCTCCGGCCTTCCAGGGAACTTCTGGGGTGGGACTATTCCACCAGGGGAGGGTCTCCCGGAACCCCGCTCTTTGAGTGATACAGATTGTCGCGGGGTTCCCTCACGCCCTCTTACGGGGCCAATGGAAAACGTCCACCTCTTGTCCCCCCGTCGACAAGCTATTTTTTTTTTTTTTGCCGTTTTTAATTAATTTTTTTTTTTTTTTTACGTTTTTAATAAGCTTTATACGCTGATTCAAATTATGTATTAGTTTTTCTGTATGTGTCATACTTTAGAGATATTTCATTTATGAAAAAATATATATAACCTATATATATTTTTTTACATTTTTATAATAAGCCTTATACGCTGATTCAAATACTTCTTGTTGGTTTCTGTAAGTGTCGTACCTTCCGAGATATTTCATTTTTGAAAAAATATTTGCTTTTATAAATGTGATTTTTAAATAATTATTTAAATATTTGAACTTTTGAATCATGTCAAAAGAACACCACACAAGAATTCATTGTTGTTGGTATCCTTGCTTAGTAGCAATATAATGTTAAAAAAAACAAAAAAATTAAAACTTCACGACGCAGTCGTAGGCTCCAAGAATAGGACCATATATTATATATATATATATATATATATATATATATATATATATATAACCTTATACTAACTTTTATATGTATTATGTAGTATATTAATATGTAATAATATATAATAATAATATGTATGATTTATATAATATGTATATAGCTAATAATAATATTAACTAATATATGTGTATGTATATAATAATAATATATATGTAATAATAACAATAATATAATAATAATAATACTATATAACTAACATATAATAATAATAATAATAATATAATAATAATATCCAATAATATATGTATTTCATTAATGTTAATAATAATAATAATAATATCTAATATTATGTAATATATATATATAATAATAATATGTATGTAATATGTATAATAATATGTAATAATATGTAATAATATAATATAATATATATATATATAATATATATATATATATATATATATATATATATATATATATATATATACCTAATCTGTTGTCAATGCAATAAGATTCCTGCGATAAATATATTTTGTCAATGTAATTATAAACTCTGCCATCTTCATTTAAACGATATTCGTTTGTATTGTAATAAGAACAAGTGAAATTATTTCCCTTATGTGAGTTTATTATTTCAAAAGGCGATTTAATTATTGGAATGTATTTTTCCACATTCAAGGCCTTCCAGCCTTGGGCATCATGCAACGAAATGTTCTCGCATTGAAGTCCCTGTATCAAAAATTGACCTTCTGGGCAACATTTTATTATGCAAATGTTATTTATACAGTTGTTTGAACTTGATAACTGGGTGTTTAACTCATCATAAGACTCTAAGTTCAAATTAGTTGTCGTTTCCAATAGTTGCCATTCATCATTTTTCAGATTTTCTGTATTATAAATATTTTTGTCGTGTTTTTTAGACATAGCCAATTTATGGCAAGTTAAAATGAAGATAAAAATTAAGTTTATCACAATGCCCATGGCACCTTTCCTAGCGAAAATCATCAAAACTTGGATTTTAGTTCTTGTAATGTAAGGTTTTTTATTTTCCAAATTAAAAATATATTTTGAATTGCAAAACGATTGCTGAAGTTAGCGAAAATGAGAAATTAAATATTACGAAATATAAATGAGAAAATTATTAAATGCAATAAACTTTAATAACTAAAAAACAAAATGTGTGCAATAAATATTTTCCACAATATTATCAATTATCAAATTTCACAAAAACCCATTGGCAACAAAAAACCAGCCAAGAACAAATTATATAACTCCCAACCGTCTCAAAGCCATCGTACTAATGATGTTGAAGGTTGTGATGGAAATTATTTAGTTTTTGTTGCGTTATACAAATCAAAAAAAATTTGGATATAAATATATAATTTTCATTGCTCCAAAATACTCGTATTGTCTGTCTCTTTGAAACAGGTATGAAGTCTCTTAAATAAAATATTTGTATTTTCGTTTCAATTTTATATATATATATATATATATATATATATATATATATATATATATATATAAATATAGATATATATATATATTATATAATATATAATATATATATATAATATATATATATATATATTATATTATTATATATATATCTATATATATTATATATATAAATCTATATATATATATATGAGATGTTAAATATTGGCATCAATAATGCGCAATTAGAAAGATGTTAAGAATAGATTACATAAAAATGAGAAAGGTGAAAGATTAACTGCACTTCTTCGTGATGTATTACTCACCTGTCTATGGCGCCGTGAGGAACATATCCCGGTGCTATACAACTGAGCTATCCTCCACAAACCAAAAGTTGGATTCAAGAACAGTTATATAAGCAACCGAGTTCCCGTCAAGGCGACATCACTAGGTTTTGAGGGAGGGGGGTGGGGGTGGGGGGGGGGGTGGGGGGGGGGGGTCCGAATAAATTCCCATCTACTTAATTGAAATGGTTAAATATTGCATAAGTATCGCATCTTCAGATAAGATGTTAGACGCAAGAAACATATAATGAGAAAGGTAAAGAATTACTGCCTTCGGTCTGGGATTGAACCACCACATGTTGCGCGTGAGGACAATATGCCCGGTGCTATACAACTGAGCTATCCTCTAACCCAACACTGCGAACGCGGTGTCCGTTGTTTGAATCCCGCTGATATGGAGAGTAAATCTCCTGTGCTCATTCATTTAAAATGAATGAGTCAAAGGAGATTTTACTCTCCATCAGCGGGATTCGAGCATTGGACTCCGCGTTGCTGAGCAACAATGACCGGGTTTTAGCTTTATCCACTAAGCCATCCACGCTCCCCAAAAAGAACGCTTCAAGAATAGTTTCTAAAGCACCCGGTTTTGTCATCCCATAATTGCTGAGTACTCAAAGGCCTGGCCCAAATTTTAAATTATTTCATTTTAAATGTAATATTAGTCACAGGAGATTTTATCTCCCATCAGCGGGATTCAACAGTTGGACACCGCGTTCGCAGTGTTGACAATAAACCGGAAGCTCTAAACGCACTAGGCCATGCCACGGTCCCAAAAAAAGACACTATCAGCAGCTAGTTATTAAAGCACCCGTTTATCTCACCTCATAATTCTATTTATATATTATATTAATATATATATATATATATTATAGTATAGTTATAATATATATATATATATATATTTTATATATATAACTATATTTATTAATATATATATATATATATAATATATATATTCAGGTTCTTGGGGCCGGGGAAAAACCCTTTTTCCCCCCAGAAAGTTTAAACTCTCTTTATTTTTTACCACGTGCTCTCTGATCTCTCTCTTCTCTCTCTCTCTCTCTCTTCTCTATATATATATATATATATACTATTAGTATATATTATATATATATATATATATCCATATATAATATATATATAGATAAATATATATATATATAATATATATATATATCTATATATATATATATATATTATATTATTATATATATTAATTTTATGTATATATTTATATATATATATATAACTATATATACTATATATATATACTATATATATAAATTATAAATATATAGTATACTATATATATATATATTTATTATATAATATATTATATTTTATATTATAGAATATATTTATTATTACCACATAGCCTCTTAATCCTGAGGTTATTGATTAATTTCTTAGTAAGGCAGAAATCAATATATATATTTATATATATATAGTAATATATATATATATTATATATATATATATATATATATATATATATATATATTATATATAATATTTATATATTATATATTATTATATATTATATATTATTATATTATTATAGTATATATATATAATACTTATATTTACTATATATATATATATATATTATTGACTCAACTTTTCGAAAATTACTTCAAGTTTTTCTTTCTTTTCTGCAGCAAATTTTGTATTTTTTTTCATGCCATATATATATATATATATATATATATATATTTAATATATATATTTATTTATATATATATATATATGTAGTATATTATATATATCATATATATATAGTAATACTATATATATATATATATATAGCTATATATATATATATTTTATATATTATATATATATAATATATATTAATATATATATATAATATATGAATATATTATTTATCATATAAATTACTATATATTTATATAATATATATATATAGTAATTATATAATATATATATATATATATATATATATATATTATATATAGTATTTTAATATAAAATATATATATTAATATAATAATTCTAGGCGACAATTGCACAGAGATGGAATAGATTCCAATATAATGAATCTTACTTGCTATAGTTGCACATTTTCTACATTTTGTAATTTCTTAATTAGGTCTTTATAAACACTCCGAAAAAGAATTTAGTAATTTAATGAAACTTAAATCGAATACCGATTTCCAATATTCCCGTATTTACAAAACTAACAGCTCAATTTTATTAAAAACACACAAAATCAGTAATAAAATCATATGAAAAGCGTATGATTACAAATAGAACTCCACACTAGATGCTTTCGTTCACAATCTTTATATTAATACATGAAAATATAGGCAACTGATCTGAGGCAGAGACAACCTATATCGTAGCCGAGAAAGAATTTGAGTCAAACGCATTTTCAACGACTCTCAGGTTGTCAATAATTATATAAATGTATTATGAATTAAAATTAAATAAGTCGATATAAGATATGATCAAGTTAGCATAAGATAATTATTAATTAGTTAATTTATTAATATTATTATGTATTCTAATTGTATTAATATTCGTTTCTAATGCAATTTTAATCTGGGTTTTTTATTAATATAATTATTATATTTATTATTATATACTGACTCGTCAGGCACATCCAAAGTTGCCTAGCCTAAGAGAATAGCGACTTTTTTGACTCCGAGAATTTAACAATTGCTACGATCGCTACTATTAAAAGGAATCGGCTATCAAATTGATGCGGCATCTTAAATTAGCATAAGATAATTATTAATTAGTTAATTATTATAATTATGTTATTAATAATATTATTATTTCTTGCTAATGCAATTTAATTGGGGATTATTTAAAAAAAAAAATGACTGATACTGACTCGTCAGGCACATCCAAAGTTGCCTAGCCCTAGAGAATAAGGAACTATTTTTTTGACTCCGAGAATTAACAATTGCTACCGATCGCTACTATTAAAAAAGGAATCGAGTACAAATTGATGCCGGCATCTTAAATTAGCATAAGATAATTATTAATTAGTTAATTATTATAATTATGTTATTAATAATATATATATATTTCTAGTATATATATATATATATATATATATATATATATATATACATTAATATATATATTATATATCTATTATATATATATATATGCTGACTTTTAATATTTTTGGGCTCACTAAGGCAAGTAGGCGTTGCCTACTCTGCCTACCCCAAAGCTTGCCAACTGAATATATATATACTCATATATATATTATATTTTATATATAATATATATATATATATACTATATATATATATATTATTATATATATATATATATATTTATGACTATATATATATTACCATATATATATTATATATCTATAATATATTAGTATATTATATATATATATTTATATATATATCTATTATATATTTTACTATATAATATATTATATATATAGTATATATATATATTATATATATATAATATGATTAGTATATACTATATATATATTTAGATATATATATACTTTATAATACTCTTATACTTATATGTATATATTATTATATAATATATATATATATAATCATATATATATATATTAAATTATTATATATTATATGATAAGATATAATATATCGTATATAATATATATATATATAGTATATATATATTAAATGAGAAAAAAATCTTTTCTTAATCTAAACCGTTTTCTATACTGATGTCCATGATTAAAAACTTTAATTCCATGAATACATTTAAAGTCACTCTTTTTTCGTCTCCATTGATTCTTAGAAATTTTGAGTAATTTCTTATTATTTTATTTGTTTATTAATTTCTTTGTTATAAAATTATTATTTATTATGTATAGTATTTAAAAATACATATTTATAAACATAGTATTTATAAAAATTTCACAGAAACACCATCTCCTGCCATTCGATATGGCATAAACTGCACCATTTTTTAATGGGTTTTTATAATAGTTGTTTTAATAGCGGTTATTCTTACTTTTTCGTTTTAATTTGCATAATCTTTCTATTTTCTTACTGTAATAATTTCATTTAATTTGACCAAACTTTCGGCAGAAGAAAATAAAGGCCGAATTTTATCGTAACATTTAGGAAATTTGCAAAAAAGTAAATCGTTTCTTAATGTTTAACTCGTGCTCAGCACGAGTAAGCACGAGTGCAGGAGTCGCTAGTAGTATATAACGGAATATTGGACTAACCTCTTTTACCCCACCTGACCTTTTTACCCTAGGCCTCTTTACCCACCCTAATTTGGCAACGCAAATTTTTTTGAAGCCCCAAATTTTTAGCCTGCCCTTGAACCTTTTTTTGGCCCTACCTTTTTAGGTCCTTGACGTTTTTTGGCCTTGACCTTTTTGGCTTGTAGCTTTTTGGCGCCCCTTCGCAGAAGGGGCGCGCCAAACGGTTGCGGAGCAACCGTCGTACGTACCTCCCCCCTATTTTGACCCCCCTTTGAGCGCCGCCTTTAGGAGCTGTAGCCCCAATTTTTTTTTATGTTTTTGGCCTTGATAATTTTCGGTTTTGGCCTGATAGGTATCAAGGGCTTCGAAATTTGAAAATTCCTTAAAATTGACCATTCTTAAAGGTCTTGGAAGGTTTAGTAGGGATTAATCTGTGAGCTCATCCAGGTAACTGTTGCCTAGCCTTTGGCAGGTATCGGTGCTAACATGAGGTCATGTAGGTACCTGACCTGTTGGATGCTGTCCATAACTTATTTTCCATCCACGGTCCCGCAACACACTGCACACACAGTTTCAGCACAACACACACAACACACACACACACACACACACACACATGCTAGGTCTACTTATCCACACACACGTATGTCTTCCGTCTTCCCAAAAAACAAAACCGCTAAGGCTACTTAATACATCTGCCACCTACCGCAGATAGACAGCTACACTCACCCCTACACCTACAACACACACCATAGACACTTCACTATGACACTTTACACAGCTAGTCACTTATACACACATACACTTATACACACATTCATACACACATTAACTATGACACTTATACACACATTCCCTATGACACTTATACGCACTTACACCTATAGACACTTCACTCACCCATAGCATCTTACATTCACCCATAGTCCACTTACACTGTACCCATAGACACTTACACTCACCATAGACACTTATACACACCTCACATACATACACACATACACTCACATACATACACCTTTGACACTTATACGCACTTACACTCACCATAACACTTACACTAAGCCCCCTATACACTTCAGCTTAACACACAATACACTTACACTTACGGCTCACATCTCTCGATATTTGTTAACTCATCTTTCCTCAGTTGCATCTTTGATGTTTCATCTTTGATGACCTCAACTTTGATGACTCATCTTTGAATGCTCATCTTTGCGGTTCATCTTTGATGGTACCTATCTGATGACTCAGCATTATGATGGTTCAGATACATTTTTTGATTGGTTCGTACATTTGAATGGTTCCCCCCAATCAACCGTAAGAGTGTCTAGGATGTTCCCTATATTGTTCTATGAGTATTGATGAGTGCGATGGTAGTGCAGGGTGAGTGCCAATGGTGTCCATGAGAGCCAGTGAGTGCCAATGAGTGCCAAGTGAGTGCCACATAGTGCCACTTTTTTCAAGCCTTTTCTAGACTGAAGTGAGTGCCACATAGTGCAAACTGAGTGCCACTTTTTTCAAGCTTTCTAGCCCTCTCCCTGAGCCTAGAATATGCGCCTAATATGGTGTCTACTCTAGGTTTATTAAGGTATGGAGGAATCGCATTGGTGTATATTATACAAGTGCTAGGATGCTTCCTACTATGAGTTAGTCTTTTTCTATCACTTATAGCTCTATATATATTATAATTATATATATATATATATTATATAATTATTATAATATAATATATATATATATATATATATATAATATATATACTATATATATATATATATATTACTTGCACACACACACCACCTACACACATATCAATATGACACTTAACCACATTCACTATGACACTAATACACACTATGACACTTATAAGCACTTTCACTCTCCATAGACCCTACACTAGCCAATAATACACTTACACTCACACTCACCATAGACACTTACACTTACATATATACACACTATGACACTTATAAGCCCTACACACAGCCATAGACACTTACACTAGCCGCATATACACTTACACTCACAACCACAGAGATTACACTTAAAACTTACACTCGCACACCGCTATTTTGATTCCCAACTTTGATGCCGTCAGCATTATGCCCTCAACTTTGTGGATTGATTTGCTGCAGCATTTGATTTGCATTTTCTAACCTTTTCTAGCCTTTTCTACCCTACATCATAGAAGCAGAGCTATATGGGATGCTTCCCCTAGGTCATAAGCGGTCCACCAGGACGCAGCATGCGCCCTCCGCGCAACCCATCAGGGACACCTCCGCCGCGCTTTCCGCGTACCCGCCCGCCGGGTGCGCCCGCAGGCGCAATATTTCCGCGTACCCCCCGCCGCGTGTGCCCGCAGCGCAATATTTCCGCGTACCCGCCCGCCGCGTGCGCCCGCAGGCGCAATTATTATTATTTTATAATGAATGAAAAATATATATACTTTGAGTCATTCATTTTATTTCATACTTAAACATTTTTATTAAAACATATACTTTACACTAAAACTGTAACTCATTACAGACCTATTTATTATTTAACACAATATTTCATAGTTGTGATTACCAATGTAAACTATCAAAAAATTTTCTTTCAAATTATACTATGATCATTTCATTTTTACTTCATACTTAAACATTTTTTTATTAAAAACATATACTTTACAGACTTAAAAACAGTAAATCTGGTAAAGTAAATTAATAGAGGTGTTACCTAGAAACAAAGGGATTAGTATGCTTTTGTGCACCACTTAACAGCTAAAACGACTATGATTTTTGAAAATGAGTTTGGTCTAAAGATAATAAAACACACCTGAATCAAATACATAGTTAACGAACTAATGCTAATTTTCATTCCAATCACAGGTAGTGCTTAGGATATGAAAAACACATGTTTTTTACATCTTTAAAACCAAAAAGCGATAAAATAATTCTCGACCAATCACATGAGCGGTCATATAGAGATAAGGATTACTCCATCTGACCAATCACAAGAAAGGTAAACATTTCCTCCTTACCTGCTTAAAGGATCTTATATTCCACATTGTTTCAGTTTGAATATATTTATAAATAATAATAATACATCAATCTTGTCTATACTGAAATTACTTTTTGACCTGGTATTAGGTTTAAATCAGCCCGGGATACAAAAAGGTTTATTACAAATTTAGGCCTACCGTTATGTTATTGCATTCCACAATTTTACAGAAGAGAGGTCAGTTTGAATATATATTTGATCCTGTATTAAAGGCCTAAATCGCCCCGGGGTACAAAAAGGTTTTATCCTAAATTTAGGCCTGAAGTAGTTATATTTCAACACATTTACAGAGAGAGGTCAGTTTTGTATCTGTAAGGAAGTGCGGGTGTTGTGTTTCCTCGTGTTGGATTGTCAATGAACATAGATATTAATCAATAATAATAAAGAAAAATCCGAATATTTAAAAAAAATTTGAAATATTTTTTAGTTAACATTGAGCGAATAATAATAAATGTAAGTGACTAATTGTTATTTTAATAAAAACCTAGAATGAATTTTAATAAAATACATGTTAAGTTAGCAGAGAAGAACTTATTTTGTTATTTTATACTTATTAACATGACTAAAGATGATGTAAAGCACTAAAAGTCAATAGAACAAAACGTGCCATAGCTTTGGTGTAGAGGGGTGCTAGGGCCTTGCCTTACTGATTTACCTGATTTATTGCTTTAAGGTACGTAAAAATATATGTTTTTAATAAAAATTCATAAAATTTTAGTTAAAAAATTATTTTAAAACTTGGTAGTTATCAAATTTATAAACAAAAAAAAGTATTAACAGTTTAATCATAAATTCTTTGTTCAAAGATAATGATTGATTTATTATAAGAGTTTTAAGAAACTTTGAAATAATTTAGTTATAATTGAATGAGTAATTGAATAAACCTGTACGTAATTTTAATTAAAACATAAAAAATGTTTTAAATAAAATTTCGTACAATTGTTCACATACAAAAAGAACTTATTTGATATGTTTATAAACAGGGTTGGGTCTAATGGGCGATGTGTAGTGTGTGTGTGTGTGTGTGTGTGTGTGTGTGGTGTGTGTGTGGTGTTTGTGTGTGTGTAGGTATAGGTGTAGGTTTATGTATGTGTGTAGGTGTAGTGTGTGTGTGTTTAAGTGTGTGTGTGTGTGTGTGGGTGTGTGTGTCTGTGTAAAAATGATAATAAAATATCATTAACATTAATAACACTAATTAATAAAAATATAAAATAATCAATAAAATAATAAAAATAAATATAAAATAATAAAAATAAAATAAAAATAATAAAAATAAAATAAAAATAAATAAATAATGTATTAAAACAAAATTAAAAACATAATGTTAATAAAATATGAGTTTAAGCAGTAAAGCATATGATTAAAGCAGTAAAGCAGTACAACAAAAGCATACTAATCCCGTTGTTGCTATGTAACACTTCTATTGATTTACCTGATTAACTGCTTTCAAGGTATTAATGTTTAATAAATTAATATGAGATAAAGCAGTAAAACATATGTAAAACACAAGTAAAAGCAGTAAAGCAGTAAAACAAAGATCTACTACTAACCCCCTTGTTGCTATGTAACACTCTATTGATTTAGCTGATTTTACTGCTTTAAGGATGTAATGTAATAAAATATGAGTTAAAGGCAGTAAAAAACTATTGAGTTAAAGCAGTACAAGCAGTAAAACCAAAAGCATAACTAATCCCTTGTTGCTATGTAACACCTCTATTGATTTACTGATTTACGTCTTTAAGGGTATGTAATTTTAATAAATATATGAGTTAAAGCAGTTTTAATAACCATCGAGTTTATAAGCAAGTAAAGCAAGTAATATACAAAAGCATCTAATCCTTTGTTGGCTAGGTAACACTCTATTGAATTTCACTGGATTTAACGGTTTTAGGTCTGTAAAGTATAATGTTTTTTTAATAATAAACCTGTTTAATGTATGAAGTAAAAAATGAATACTCATAGTAATAATTTGAAAAGAAATTTTTTGAATAGTTTACATTGGTATCACAACTATGAAATATGTGTTAAATAATAAAAGGTCTGTAATGAGTTACAGTTTTAGGTTCGCGAAAATGTTTTTAATAAAATGTTTAAGTATGAAATAAATAATGAATGACTTCCATGTATATATATATATTTATATTTTTCATTCGCTTCGGGAATATTGCACCTGCGGTCGCACGCGGCGGACGGGTACGCGGAAATATTGCGCCTGCGGGCGCACGCGGCGGGTGGGAACGCGGGAGCGCGGCGGGGTGTCCCTGTGGGTGCGCGGAGGGCGCATGCTGCGTCCTGGTGGACCGCGTTATGACCTAGGGGCAAAGACATCAAGAATTTAGCTCTGTTTCTATGAATGTAGGCGTAGAAAAAAGGCTAGAAAAGTAGAAAATGGCATCAATGCTGCGGCATCAAAAGCTGAGGTCACAAAAGCTTGAGGCATCAATGCTGAGGCATCAAGTTGAAGAATCAAAATATCGAGTGTGTGAGTGTAAGTGTATCTGTGTGTGTGTGAGTGTAAGTGTATATGGGCTAGTGTAAGTGTCTATGGCTAGTGTAAGCGCTTATAAGTGTCATAGTGTGTATGTATGTATGTAAGTGAAAGTGTCTATGGTGAGTGTGAGTGTAAGTGTATATGGGCTAGTGTAAGTGTCTATGGAGAGTGTAAGTGCTTATAAGTGTCATAGTGTGGTA
>JABUQX010099993.1:22500-24258 GCA_015478945.1 Trachelipus rathkii
TGATGAATTCAATCTTTGATGAAATCATCTTTGATGGCTCATCTCTACCCTACATTAAAGAACAGAGTTATATTAATGTCTTCCCTAGATCATAAGCTAACCAACAGGGCTCAGCGTGCGCCCTCCGCGGTGAAAAGGCTGACAACCCCGCACCCGCAGGTGCGACCCCTCCGCGGTCCCGCCCGCCGCGTGCGCCCCGCAGGCGCAAATATTTACCCGCCCGCCGCTTTGCGCCGCAGGCGCAAATATCCCCGCACGAATGAAAAATATATATATATATACTATGAGTCATTCATTTTAATTTCATACTTAAACATTTTATTAAAAACATTTTCCGAACATAAAACTGTAACTCATTACAAACCTATTATTAACTCATATATTTATTTACATTATTTTTTACTTAATATTTTTTTACTTAATACTATTTAATTTATAAATTTTTTAAAAAATTTGATGTAAGAAGAAAATCCCAGAGTGTCTGATATATAAACAACATTTTATTTTAACTACAATTGTACGAAATTTTAATAAAAACATATACTTTACATAACCTAGAAAGCAGTCAAATCAGTAAATCAATAGAGGTGTTACCTAACACCTAAGGGATTAGTAAGCTTTTGTTTTACTGCTTTACTGCTTTAACTTTCTGCTTTACTGCTTTAACTTTCTGCTTTACTGCTTTAAATCATGTTTTACTGTGCCATATATTTATTAACATTACATACTTAAAGCAGTAAATCAGTAAATCAATGATTCCTAACACCTAAGGATTAGTATGCTTTTTGTTTTACTGCTTTTACTGCTTTAACTTTCTGCTTTACTGCTTTTAACTTTCTGCTTTACTGCTTTAAACTCTTATATCATTACATACCTTAAGAACAGTAGAGATCAGTAAATCAAATAGAAGGTGTTACCTAACACCTAAGGGATTAGTATGCTTTTGTTTTACTGCTTTACTGCTTTAACTTTCTGCTTTACTGCTTTAACTCACTGCTTTACTGCTTTAACTCATATACATTACATACCTTAAAGCAGTAAATCAGTAAATCAATAGAGGTGTTACATAGCAACAAGGGATTAGTATGCTTTTGTTTTACTGCTTTACTGCTTTAACTTTCTGCTTTACAGCTGTTTAAACTTTCTGCTTTACTGCTTTTAACTTTCCTGTTTACTGCTGTTACTTTCTGCTTTAACTGCTTTAACTCATATGTTTTACTGTTTTAACTCATATATTTATTAACATTATGTTTTTTATTTTGTTTTAATACTTTTTATTTATTTTATTATTATTTTTATTTATTTTTATTATTATTTTTATTATTTTTATTATTTTTATTATTTTATTTTTATTTTTATTATTATACTTAGTGTTATTTACGTTCATGCCCTATGTGTTATTCATTATTGTTAGAAGCAGCACATTCACATTCATGACACTTATAACACAAACATTTCACTATGCCACTTATACACACATTCAACTATGCCACTTCACATTTTTTACCTCATAGACACTTACATTTAACACTTTACACACGCGTACACACATCATCACATCACACAACAGCACACTTCACTTATAGCACACTATTCACTATGAACACTTTCCACATTTCACTATGACATCTTTACATTTTACCCATCAGACACTTACATTTACAAACTTATACACAACAACATCACACAACACACACTCACACACAGATTTACTTACACCACCACAGATTTACTTTACATTTTACAGTGCTACACACA
>JABUQX010099994.1:7500-42500 GCA_015478945.1 Trachelipus rathkii
TCTTAAAAGAGAAAGTTTTATTATCGTCTTTCACGGAAAATCGTTCGAAGCCCGTGTTACAAATATATCTTAAAGTCTTATTTACAAGTTCAACCTTCTTTCCCACCCAATTTTGGGGGGTAAGGGTACAAAGAATGGGGGATACCCACCTCCTTACATATTGTAAACGTTTATTTAAATATCCACAAGATTCCTATAATTATCATAAGACACAAAAGAAGTCTATCTGATTTTCCATTATTTTATAACATCATTCTGCCGTCGAATTATCATATATTTTAATTACTTTTTAATAAAACAAATAATTATAAGATTACATTTGCACTTACAAAAAAATAAAATACCATTTGCGCGGGAGAAGACTTCATCTGTTCCTTCATTTATTCTCTGAGCGCCATCACAAAGAGGTTCAGTACTTTAACAGACAGCAATTTTGAGCTTTAGTTCGTTTCTGCATAGAGGCGAATTTGAATATTTTGGGGTATTTTATTTTCCCAAGTTTCTTTATATCGGCCTCGTCTTCATCACAGAGACTTTATTTATTTTTTTTTTCGTTGTTGTTATAGCAAACTCGCGTGTTCTCGCCCCAATTTGGAAGTTAAGCCTACTTCGATGAGTAACAAGCTATAACGTTTGGGACCGTGAGTTCTCACATCAGGAATCTGACTTTTCTCTTCTTGAGTTTCACATTTTAAAGAAAACTTTTTTTTTTTTTTTTTTTTTTTGAAAAGCATGGTGATTTTCGAAGAAAGAACTATCAACTGGATAACAATTTTTTTTTTTTTTTTTTTTTTTTTTTTTTTTTAAAAAAATTTTTTTCTCTCTACCCCTTTTTTTTTTATTATAAAAAATAAATTTTCTCAAGACTTCTTCTTTTTAATAATTTATTTAAACATTAGATTAAATAAATTAATATTGTACCCTTTCATTATCACCGTATTTATTATTATTATTATTCATTATTATTATTATCTGGCCTCTTTTAATCAAAGGTTGTAAGAACTGATGTCGTCTGGGGTTTTAACCAAACTATGTAGCGCGGAGGTAGATGAGTTCACTAATTTCACAATTAAACATAGAATTAAATCCCTCACCTCCTCGGGTACACTAATTAATAAGATGGAAGGGGTATTAAATAGATTTTTCATGTTATTCTTTTATTAACATTCTTTTTATATTGTTTGATCGCAGATCATAATAGATAATTTCTTATTTTGTATACTAAATAAGGATTGGGCCACAGACCCTTCGACCACATTTTCGTGAGTAATCAAATCCAAAATATTATATTTATTAGAATGACTTGCACAGGGGCGAAAGCTATACGTTTCGATGTACTGGGCTAGATTTTGATCGCCATTCTCTCTAAGTTTTATATCTTATTATTTCACTTGTGATCAATACTACGTATCAAATCTGACACTTACAAGAGATCTTCTTTATAAGAACATTAATAATAATCTAACACCTTTAATTTTATTACAAAAATAAAATATTTTGTGTGCCCGGGCGATGCCCGGGACACATCTTATGGCATTGATCTCGGCTGCCTGACTAACGTCTTCCCTCGTTTTGGCGTCATATATCGCCGGGTCAGGGAAAGACTCTTATTGGTTGACTTAAGATTTAAATAAATATTAACAAAAAGAATAAAAACAGTTATGTGTGATGTTATAAGATGTAAGTCAATTTTACTGTACATAATAATAGCTTTACAATTACAATACAGATTATAATAGCATTGTTTTATCTCGTACTAGACTACTAGCCTTAGTACATATATGCGAGAGAGATAAATCGTTCTTAACCTAACGTCGTGAAAGGCGAGCCTCATTTTATCATATTTCTCGTAATTCCACAACTGACAGCTGAATCATTTGACTTGGGCGTCGTTTACTGTTGTCCGGCGAGGCGAGGCATTTCTGGCCTCAACGCTTAATGCGCTGTTTGCTCTTCGCTTATGGACAAAATTAATTATTTTAATATGATAGACACAGAATATAATTTTGGTATTTTTGTAAGTTTATTTATTGATAAAAAATTATATAAAAAAAATTATATAAAAAATTAAACCTCAGAGTCTCCTGTGACGACTCGCCACTGATATATATATATATATATATATATATATATATATATATATATTATATATATATATATATTTATATATATATATATTATTAATATATTATATATATATATATATATATTATATTATATATATATAATATATAGTTTGTATGATATAAGACAGAATAGAATTGCGCAACTATTGCAGAAACTTGTTAAACTTTCAAACATAATATTTAGGAATGAAACTTCGACATACTGTACATCTTTATACACACACACACAACACACAACACATATATATATAATATACTATAATATATATATATATATATTATACTATAATATATATTATATATATATATATATATATATATATAATATATATATATATATATATATAACCAAAGTGGCAGGAGTGTGGGAGAGTTATTTCTTTTCTCCTCCATTTCAAAAAGTTGTAGTTTTTTTTCGTATTCCTCCACTGCACAGATAGTAATTGATGGTGTTCTCTTTGATAGCCAAGTCGTATTAGATTTTAGATTTAATACGTTGAGAGGCGGCCAAAGTTCTACAAAGTACTCAGGTATACACTTTTCTCTGTTGAAGCCGCTTTCGTCACCAAGTACAAGAGGCTATATGAGAAGCTTTGATTGGTACCTCGAGGCTAATGAACCGTCAACCAAGTATTTATAAGCTTTTTTAAACTTATTTCTATAAGCAGGGAATAAAATTAAGTTTTGGTCCTGATAGTTATTTTACCAAAACAATCTCTTCGTTATCTAGAAACCTTTCTGCAGAGCTAAAGGAAAGCCCTTTTATTCATTTAACTAATTTCATTGAAATTTTATTATACCTGAATCTGTTGTACACCTACAACTAAGCTCACACTCGTAATATTAATCTCTGTTTGAAAGACGCGCTCAATGCGAAAGAACAGCGTAAATGCAATTTATAACCTAGGTCTAAGAATTCAAGTTAAATGCAAAATGTGATAATTTTTCTAAAATATGATACAAAAATGCTAGAAAATACAATATTATACTATAATTTACACAATCTATTACATACATATCACGGCGTAAAAAATCATCTAATAGATAAATGCATTTTTTCGTCTTAGAGAGAGAGAGAGAGAGAGAGAGAGAGAGAGAGAGAGAGAGAGAGAGAGAGAGAGAGAGAGAGAGAGAGAGAGAGAGAGAGAGAGAGAGAGAGAGAGAGAGAGAGAGAGCATATATTTGTACCAAAATAAAGTTACTTACATAAAATAAGATACAATATATGATGCTAAATGATTTAAAAGCTTATATTATCATATAAATTTCATTATTTAATAACAAAATAAATTTTATATAACATTTACTGGGAATATTATATTTAATATAAATACAAAATCTTAAAAATGTTACTTATTCTCCAGTTTTGATATGACGTTAATGCCTCTCAAATATAATTTTTTTTTTTTTTTGAGAAATGGCGTTTTATAGAAAAATATATTTTATCAATAACTCTACTCAAAATACTCTTCTTTAAACAATTAAATTGTGGCCAATATATATATATATTATATATATATATATATATATATATATATATAATCTATATTATATATATATATATATATAATAATATATAAAAAAATATATTATGGCCAATATATATTATATATATATATATATATATATATGAGGGTCCGTCGCGATCCCATGAAGCTTTAGGGTGGATTTTCTGTCTGTGACGAGTTTTCACTAATTAATGGTACAGAGGGGGCGGTTAGGCTGGGCTTTCTTTTCGACATTTGTCATACTCTCCTACTGCTTTTATTTTCCGATGCTTGTAGCGCTCCTTACTCCCAATCTTGGGAAAATAAGGTAGATAAAGAAAGAAAGAAAGAAAGAATATTTATAAATAATCTTAGTCGCTCGAGTTGGACGCATTGAAAACAGATGGGAAGGAAGAAATGAGAAGAACAAGAGAAAGGTTGGAAAGAGATTGAAAAGGATGAAAACTCTAGGAAAGCAACTGAAGCATGAATTGAAGCTAGATTATTGTTTAGAAGTAGAGAAGAAATATTATGAAACTGAATAACATATTTAAAAAATTTTTTATTGAATCAAATATTTTGAAATTAAAATCAAAATTATAAATTAAGTCAAAATTAATATTTAAAATCTTAAGAAGAGGAGCTGAACAATTTTCTATCCAGGTCTTTCCATTAATTTTAAATAAGATAATATGATTTTCACTAAAATATTCTGTGATGCAAGAAATCTTGGAAATAGTCCTTTTTAATTATTATGAATGACTGAACATAATTGTGGATTACAAATAATTGAAGCTATTTTTAGGTGATATCTGGTCGATAAATGGATGGAATTTTCAGCGCAGTCAAATTGAAGATTTTCTCTGCATAATAATAATGATAACGATGACGATGATGATAATAATAGCAATAATTAGTGCTAGTAGTAATGTGATAGTGATAGTGTTATCAATTAGTAACGTCATTGATAATATTGTTAGTGATCATAATATTGTTAATAATTATTAACAATTATAATTAGTGTTAAAATTATTGTTATCGATGGCAGTGTTAGTGTTGTAATATTGTTAATGATATCTACGTTAATTTTAATGTTTGTGATAATAATGCTAATGATGGTAGTGATATATGTAATTTATGTATATATTATATATATATATATATATATATATATATATATATATATATATATATATAATATAATATTATTATATATATATATAATATAATATAATATATATAAATATATATATATATATATTAACATGATACCACCACTCACGGGTTTACTTTATATATATATATATATATGCTTTTTTTATGTATTTTATATTTTTCTATACTAAAAGCGACCGGTAGCTCAGTGGTAGAGCACTCGCCAAACAAAGCGAGGGTCCCATGTTCGCAACTGATCGGGTGGAGAATGAGAGATATTCTCTCCTTGGGCTTGTCTTCGTCCTGCAAGGACGTTAATTTAATCGAAATTTAGGAAGAAGGCATTTGCCCGTGGAGTAGGAGGCGTTAAATATATATATATATATATATAATATATACTATAGATATATATATATATATATATATATATATATATATATATATATATATATATATATATATATATATATATATATATATATATATATATATATATATATATATATATAACTTTGTCGCCCCTACTCCTACGAAAAGCGGGTGATCTCGAGGTACTTCGCCACCATCGCCTGCCGTGCCCTGCCGAGAGATCCGATAGTTTTAGTGTTGTAAAATTACTTCTAATTCCGTCTAAGGCAGGGCATTCTATTATTATTAGACGTTTTGTGTTGTCCATGGTTTGGGAATGGCATTTCAGGCGGTCGTCCTTGGAGTAGGGTATTGTTTAGGCATGTTGAAATAATTTCTTCGGTAAATTGTATTTGAATATGTTTAATAATATTAGTGTCGAATGGTGTGGTTGGGGCAGATTGCTGTATATAGTAGAATAGTATTTTGTTGGTGTAGCTTTTTTATTTTTAATTGGAGGGGTTTGTTGGAGTGTTTGATGTTGTGTGTGATCCGTTGATAGTGATTTACTATACAATTTACATCCTATCATTTCGAGATGGGCCCATATTAATTGATATGATTTTTCCTTCAGTTTGAAGCTAATGTTTAAGTGAGGTGTGTAGGCAGCCAGTTATTATAAATATTATTATTATTTGTATTAATTATTACTATTATCATTATTATTATTATTATTAATATTATTAATTATTATTATTATTATTATTATTATTATTATTATTATTATTATTATTATTATTATTATTATTATTATTATTATTATATTATTATTATTATTATATTAGTATTATATTATTATTATATATTTATATTATTATTGATTATATTATTATTATAATATATTATATATATATATATATATATATATATATATATATATATTATATATATTATATATATATATATTATATATATATATATATATATATATATATATATATATATATATATATATAATAGTTATATATATATAATATATATATATATATATATATATATATATAATACTATTATATATATATATAAAAGTGATATATGTATGTATATAATATTATATAATATCATATATATATATATATATAATATATATATTGCTGCAGAAGAAGAAGAAGAAGAAGGAAAAAAGGAAGAAGATTGGTCTCCCTGAAATGTTTTTATATTTTATTTTTGTAGGATACGCTAAACAGATTCATTATTCATATTTCGTACCATAGAAGTTCCAGCAAAGATATTCACAGTATTGCACTCTTCAACTTCTAATAGGGAAAAGGGATTCGAAGTTGGTACCTTAAAGCTAGGACCTAATTTAGGTTTAACCCAATTAGAGACCTTCGTAAATTTTAAATCTGTCATTGTCATTTTAATCATTACTTTGTGTTTCATCTCTATTTCTAATTAATTCTGACGTGTTTATAAAATAACTTAAAGACTCTTTCAGTCATTTGAGTTAGTTCCTTGTGAAACATTACCGACCTTGCTCATTAAAGTCTTTGTCCCTTTCATAATCGAATTTTGTTTATGAGAATTGGTCACATTTAGATTTGTCTCTAAATTGCTTGCAACATTCTTTAAACCTATTATTTCGTTTTGAGTATTCCTTATATTTTTATCAAAGCTACAGAAGTAGCAAACAGAAAATCTATTGGCTAATGTATTTTCAGGAAAATCGGAACATCACCGACTTATGTTACAACAAGAGTAAGTGAAGCGGGTTGAGGCCATTGTTGAGGTTTCAATAAGTTGCTTCATCAAAAGCAAAAAAATTATAAAATTAATTTGAAAAGTTAAATTCAAGTAATTGTATTTCAGCTTATAAAATATTAATTTTATAAAGTGAAATTATTATTTTTTTTTTTATATACCTTTAAAATTTTCTTTCTTTATTTTTTAGAACTTTTAAATTTTCTTTCTATTTGTACTGTTTTAAAATTTCCGTAAACAATTTAACACGCCTACCGCGTTAGAAGAAGAAGAAGAAGAAGAAGAAGAAGAAGAAGAAGAAGAAGAAGAAGAAGAAGAAGAAGAAGAAGAAGAAGAAGAAGAAGAAGACCGACTTGCAAAGATTTACAGTCCACTCAAGGCTAGTCTGTTAAGTATTTTTGTTTATCTAATTTGTTGGATGTGTCTACTGTTTTAAAGCAAATCTGTTATGTATTTTTGAAATAATTATATTATTTTACCTATTAAAGCAGATCTGCTTCTAAGCAACAAACATCATAGTCTGATGAGTATTTTTGTTTATTTATTGTGTTGGATATGTCTACTGTCAATGTGACATATGAGTTTGCTCACTCAGAACAGTTTCCGTTTCTAAGCAATAAACTTCATAGAATTGCAATATTATTAACAAGTGGGTAAAATTTTGTTTTGGGATTATTTTTCCTACTCAGTGTGATCGATTAGATCACCGTCTTAGAACAGAAATCTGTTCTATGAGATGAACATCAAAGCTATTTACTGATATGTCTACTGTCAGTGGTGATATATGGAAGCCTTAACACTCAGAACAGTTTGCTTCAAGCAACAAACACTCATAGTAAAGGTAAGTGGTGAAATTTTGTTATTGAACAACATTATTTTTCCTACCAGTGTGATCGATTAGATCACCATCTAGGAACAGAAATGTTCTATACAGTGTATCAAAGATTGATTGGAGAGTTATGGAGTTTGCTCATGCCAGAATTTTCTCTATATGTTTCTGCCACCAAAACATCATAGTACAAGGGTCAGAAATTGTTTTTTGGATTATTTTTCCTACTCAGTGTGATCGATTAGATCATCATCTTAGAACAGATATGTTCTATGCAGTGAACATCAAATCCATCTAAGTTCGGCACCCAAATCATTTTAAGATGTAGTAATTTAACATTTACCAAATGATCCTAATAGTTTCTAAGTTTACTTACCAGCCACGTCTAACTTTAATGTTTCAACAATAACAAAAATCGAGCTGTAGAATTGTGCTCAAAGAACCACCTCATAAAGCATGTTTCATCCAACTCTTGACGAATTGAGGATGTTGCCGCTGTTCACTTCCATATTTCCTAAGAGAGAGTATCGACTCCACTCTCAAATTACATCGCGAGCTTTCGTTAAAGTCTTTAGCAAATATTGGTTTGAAATCGTTTATGACAAAGTTATATGCCCATTAATCCTTGTTAAATCTTAAAACTGCATTCATAGTATACTGTAATCATATCATCAAATTTATTTAGGTATTTGAAAACTTATTAATGTTCTCCAATCTTCTGAGAGAGGTTCTAAAGAAAGAATCATAATCCATTACTGGCTGCTGTCAGCTGTGCATGAATTAATTTCTCAATCCCTGGTATTAATTTGTCCCTTTTTTAAATTCTTTAAATTTTTTCTATTTTCATTTTGAGGTATGGACTCCAAAATTGCAAAATTGCACTGCGTATTCCAGATGAGGTCTAACTAATGTTTTATAGAGAGGAACTATTATATTTTTAGATTATATTCGAAGTTTCTGGCAATAAAGCCTGAGTTTTATTTGCTTTCTTAACAGCTTCAGCACATTGTTTCGCAAATTTTAAATCCTTATTAATTAATCCTTATTAATCCTTATTATTCTGATGAGTGACTAGTGGTACAGAGCTATGGTAGATTTTGAGTGTGAAAACTAGTAATGGTTAAAAAGGTCAAGGTATGTGTGGTTGTGACATGTGGTCCATCTGAAGGCAATGTTGTAGAAAGTGCGAAGAAGAAGAAGAAGAAGAAGAAGAAGAAGAAGAAGAAGAAGAAGAAGAAGAAGAAGAAGAAGAAGAAGAAAAAGAAGATTTATTTTTATTTTTTTATTAATTGTATTAAAACAATCAAATTTTTAATAACGGTTTTTCATCAAATGTAAGATAAAAAAACAAAAAGCAAAAATAAAAAAAAAACAAAGATGAAATAAAAGCAAAATGAAAAATAAAATTTTTTAGTATTTAAAAATTCACAAATTAATTAATAAAAATAAAAATAATATTTAAAAAGTAAAAAAAAAAAAAATTAAAGTTTATTTTGAGTTTATTGATTGGACTTCAAACTTGAAAAGTAATAAAACTTCATCTAGAACAAAAGTTTAAATCATAAAATTGTTTTTCTTCAACTTTTTTGAATAAAACTTTAATAATTACGAGTTTAAAATTTTAATATAATTATTTTCTCAAAAATTTAAAAAAAGATTTTTTTAATTAATATATATATATATATATATATATTTTAGTATATATATATATATATATATATATATATATATATATATATATATATATATATATATATATATATATATATATATATATATATATATATATATATATATATATATATATATATATATATATATATATATATATATATATATATATATATATATATATAGATATATCTTTTGCAAGGAATGCTAATGTATTCCTTAGAAAAGGTCTGATCGCTTTTAAGCGGCCTCTATCTTCGCGAAAATGCACAGAATCAGCTAAAAAGCATGGAATGTCAGGGTAATAAATGCTGAGAAGAGGAGAGAGGATGGATGTATTAGAAAGGGCAAATTTGATTTGCTCGCTGTGACTGGAACAAAGAAAAGGTGAAAGGAAACGGTGAAAATTTTAGTGGTGTGGTGAAATGCGCAGGGAAGTTGGTGTGGAAAGAATTTAGAGGGGAGAGAGAAATAGAGTTGCAAAATCGATAAGAGACTCTTGGGTTCAGAGCTACGGTAGAAGATTTTAGGTGTGTGGGAAAACTAGAATTCTAATGGTTAAACGCCCTAGAGTTTGAAAGGTCAAGGCATGTGCGGTTGTGACATATATCCATCCAGGTATGTTATGTAGAAAGTGTGATTTTCCTTGGGGACAATCTGAATTGGATGCCTTGATGAGTAGAGAGCAGAGCCTTTGTGACAATTGTGTTAAAGTACCAAAATGAAGCTGACAAGATGATCGTACAAGATCATAACAAATGGATTTTGTGTGTTTAAAAAATGAGAATGGTAGAAGTGATTGATTTCTGTGAGGAGAGGTGTGTGTGTGTTACTTTCTTTTAACACAAGAGTATTCATAAGTATACTAGAGTTGGTAGGTAGAGATGGTATCGAAGTGAAAAGCATGATTGATTTTGTGTTGGTGAAGAAGATGTAAGTGTTAGATGTTAAATCAGTGAGGAGGTTAGGAAATGGATTATCGATCATTATGCTGTTTATATAAAATTAAGTTAGGGGGCTTGGATGGAGAGGAATTATATAAGAAAGGAAGCAGGTAGAATTTAGAGTGAGAAGTTAATAAGTAAACAAGGTAATAAGGATAAGTATTTAAGACTTGCAAGTAAATTAGCTAATGTGAATGTTGGAAGGAATAAATCTGGAAGCATATGTAGGAAGTGGCTGTTAGTAGGCAAAAGAAGGCTGGATGTGCTAAAGTAGGAAGTAAGAATGTTAACAGAGTGGTGAATGAAGGGGTAATGCAAGGGTAAAAGTAAAAAGAAGCATGGTTGAATGCACTAAAAGCCAATGATGAGGTTTCAAAAGAGAGATGTTGGGAATTACATAGGGAGGAAAAATGGAATACTAAAAGATGCATACGCAGGAGGAAAAAACAGGTAAATGAACAGTTTGGAAGAAGAATGAATGGGGACTTACAAGGGAATAGGAAGCTCTTCTGGAAGAAAGAGCTAAAGGTTAAGAATGAGAAGAGGAATCTGCTTAAAATAATGAATATGGATGTTGCTTTCGTAACTGATGAAATGGATATGAGGAGAGTGGAGGAAATAATTCGAAAATCTGTGCAACTTGGTGTGGTACGAAGAGGCAAGTGAGTAGAGAATGTGTGGTTTGATGGTGCAAGAACAAAAGGTATTTTTGGGATGAGGTCAATAGCAAGAAGGGGAGGTAATCGGAGAGGAGAAAGAAGAATGTGGTAAATCTGTAGGTAGAGATGAAATTACTAGTGAAATGATCAAGAACGGGGGCGAGGTGGTGATTCATTGGATTTGGAAGTTGTGTAGCAAAGCATTTATGGAGGGTATAGTTCCCTGGGATTGGAGGAGAGCAGTAATAGTACCCTTGTATAAGGGTAACTTTGGGAATTATAGGGGAATTAGTTTATTGAGTGTTGTAGGGAAGATATATGCTGGTATTTTGGTTGGAAGAGTGCATCGAGTGACTGAAGGCTGATTTGTGAAGAACAAGGTGCGTTTAGAAGTGGTAGTGGATGTGTGAATCAAATCTTTACATTGAAACAAATGAGAGAGAAGAAGAAGAAGAAATTGCATTTAGGTTTTATGAATTTGGAACAGGAATATGATAGGATTAATATGGAAGCTCTATGGCAGGTTTTAGTGATATATGGTGTTGGTGGTAGGTTTCTGAATGGAACCAAAAGTATGTATGACGATAATGAAGCGCGTGTAAGAATAAATTTAGTCGAAAGTGATTGGTTTAATATTAATAGCGGAGTAAAGCAGGGATGTGTTATGTCTCATTGGTTATTAAATTTCTATATGGACGGTGTTATGAAAGTATTAGAGTTGGGGGTGGCAAGGGAAGGTGTTAGAATGATGGAGAATGGAGTTGAGTGGAGGTTGCCCTACCTATTATATGCGGATGATTTGGTTTTGTGTAGCGAATCTGTAAAGGGTTTGAGAGGATTTGTAGGGAGATTTGGCAGGATGTGTAAAAGGAGGGGTTTGAAAGTAAACGTAGAATAAATTTAGTCGAAAGTGATTGGTTTAATATTAAGAGCGGAGTGAGGTAGGGATGTGTTATGTCTCCTTGGTTAGATGTTGGGAATTATATAAGGAGGTAAAAAGGAATACTAAAAGATGCATACGCAGGAGGAAAAAACAGGTAAATGAACAGTTTGGAAGAAGGATGAATGGGGACTTACAAGGGAATAGGAAGCTCTTTTGGAAGAAAGAGCGAAAGGGTAAGAATGAGAATAAGGGGAATCTGCTTAGAATAATGAATATGGATAAAGGCTTTCAACTGATGAAATGTAAAGGCTGGTTGTGAGGGTCAGTCCTTGATGAAATTATGTTAATGCAGATAGCTGAACAAAGTGACTGAGTTTAAATATTTAGGATATATGTTGGATGAAAAGTAGGGAAGTTGGTAAGGAATAAACTATATCACCCAAACTACTAGACATAGTCTTGGAAGAAAAAGATGGTTAAATCTTTGATCTGTGAAGATAAGGAATTTATTTTAAATCTGAACGATCTTTGTTTTACAGTATTTACTGTGGTTCTATTTCATATAGTTTAAAAAAATTGCAAAATATTAATTATTGAAGCTTAAATAGTAAGCTGAAGATAGTAAATTTGTGACAGAATAAAAAAAAGATAAGAAAAGAATGAGGAACTAATGGTAAACTTTGAGATCTGGTCTGTAATTAATAATAGTTCACTTAAAATGAAAAATATTTGATCAAACCGCATTACAGCTCCTCACCGGACTACAGCGTCTGTTATCTGCCCCACATCCATATACATATCTGATTGCATGGATTCGAACACATTTCATAAAAGTCAAATAAAATTGTGTAGAGTCAAATTTAAACTATATCAATAAAGGAGCTTTGCACCTTTAAAAATATTAAAAAAAAAAAAAATTAAATCTATGTAAACTACCGTAACCTAACATAACCTTACTTAACGTATCATAACCTTACTTAACATAATTTATTTTTATATTTATAATTTATTTCACTTTGCATTGTTTAAAAAAAAAACATGCTCCTGTCACCATGCGCGCGCTCTTGCACATTTTATTCGAAAATTGTTGGTAAAAGAAATGACAAGCTTATTTGGAAGTGATAATGTTCAGAGCCTCACCTATAAATGTATATATATATGAAAATTATATAAAACCTGAGAAATGACATGATCGAAATAAATATCAAGATAGACGACGAGAGAGTAGCAAAGAACATTGTCATATCTATAAAATCTCTTAATTGAAACTAGGCAGGACATATAGGCAGAAGAAATTATGACAAATGGAGTTAAAAAGATAACTGAAATGTAGATATGTTCGGCACCATAAAAGTTCTGATCCAGTCTTTTAAAGTTCGAGTTGTTAAAATAAGCATTAACGTACTAAGCAATAATTGAAGATTAATAAAGCAACAATATAACATTTGCTAAATATAAATGTTAATTGCTCCATTTTTTATTTCATAAAACTTTCAAAATTAAATAAACGTATTCAAGTAATATTCTATTTGGATAAGGCCAAGATTTTATAGAATCAGTTACAAATTAATTTAACTAAATATATACCAGTTAGAACTCTGTTAGCTGCAATATAAATATAACAATTAAGCAGTGTCTGGAATGAGGGATCACGAAGAAACATTTTTTTACCCTTTTCAATGTGGAGAAATACATGGCCATGGCCAATATCTGGCCTGTTATGTCTGTTATTCAGACTAATGTAACTGAAGTCAATTTTTATTTTCATAATTTACAAGTATCGAACAAAATGTACAACAGCGCGTATAGCGAAAAGTTTGAACTTTTTTCTCTATATTTATATAACTTTATTACAGCATGTTTAGTTGTGATTTGTTTATTGAAATAATGGAAAGTGAAATAAATTATACACTAATATAAGTTTATAGTTAAGTAAGGTTGTTAGGTTACAAGAAGTTACATAGATTTAAACATGTTTTTTTAATATTTTACAGGAAGCTCTTTTATTATATAATACAGTTTTATTTTGACTTTTATCACAATAGTTTTATTTCAGATCTTTATCAAATAAAAATGTGTTCGAATCCATGATATGGATAAAACTCACTCACAGATAATAACATGATCCCAATATCTAAAGTAGGTGTTGGAACGCATGCGCCACCTGTTTTTGAGCAGAAAGCTTATCTTCTCAAAGAATACGCACGTTCTTGAGAAGTCAAATTACACTGTATATCGGAATTTCATTCAATCAATTACAATGAACGCAGAACAGTGCTCTACCTAATTTTTAAATTGTTTCATAACATCCATAGTTTGGAACACCATGACCCAAGTTTTTATTTTAAACACTTGTACTGGTAACCATTCTAAAAATAAACAAACCGTTGAAATAAAAGCTCTTCAAAATATTCATAAGAATTATCGATTAAAACTTGTTTATAAATACTTAAAACTCTTTCAAATGTGAAATAATTCAATCACCAATTATCCCCTATAATAATGAATCAATTTGGTAGTTTTAACTGATAGCAAAGTCACGATGCGCGGTTTTAAGGTATTTGGTGCAATAGTATGAATTGAAAACTTATACATTCATTCAAATTTGGTATAATTTTATATTTCTGGAATCAATTATATTATTAACTTATTATATATATATATATATATATAGAAAGAGTATATATATATATATATATATATGAGAAGTATATATATATATATATATATATATATATATATATATATATATATATATATATATAAGGAAACATAAATCAATAAAAAAAGCACAATAAAAATTTATAAGAATTGTATTGTAAGGAGTATCTGATTATCGAATATTAAATTGACCATTTACAACTAAATACAAAAGTGTCAAATTGAATACTAAAAGATGAAAGTGTAACTCGGCCAGATAGATAGACATACATACATACATACATACATACATACATACATACATACATACATACATACATACATACATACATACATACATACATACATACATACATACTATACATACATACATACATACTGTAGATAGATAGATAGATAGATAGATAGATAGATAGATAGATAGATAGATAGATAGATAGATATATAGATAGATAAATAGATAGATAGATATATAGATAGATAAAATTAAACTTGGTAATCGTCAAGTTGGAATAAATTTGAAATTGATTTCCAACTTGAATAAGTTGACCAAAATGGTCTAAGGATTTATTTTATATCTTTTAGCCCTTAAAACCCTCATAAAAATTACAAAGAGGAGTTTAAGAACCCCAAATATGTATAAGGCTAATCGATGAAACTCATAAATGCTTGAAACATTTCAATCATCAAATATTATTATCAGTATAATAATGCAATCAAATGCACACCAATTCTGATAACTCTGACTCATATCAAAACTATCTTTGTCACGATAAGAAAATGTCTTTCAACGACTTTGCTGCAATAATAAATATTAACTCTAATTTCGTATAACTATTGTGTTTTGAAATTAACTGCATTTTAATTGACTTTATATATATATATATATATATATATATATATATATATATATATATATATATATATATGATATATATATATATATATATATATATATATATATATATATATATATATATATATATATATGAATCCACAGGGATGGCCTGTAAATCGACGGGCTCGGTTCTCTGACGGACTCAGGGACGCCGGTTTGAACCCCAGGGAGAACACGTTTCTTTTTCTTCCAATATAAGTAATATCTTGTTTTTTTTACATCTATTATTTGTGATTTCTAGTACATCATTAATATATATATATATATATATACATATATACATAAAAATATATATATATATATATATATATATATATATATATATATATATATATATATATATATATATATATATGTTATTATATATATATATATATATATATATATATAAAGGTTTCATAGCCTGACACACCTTTGGAAAAATTGACAAGCTCTTATATTATTAAATGATTAAATTGTAATTGTGCTACAATTTTACAAAAAAGAAAACTATTTTTAAGGCAAACCTAACATAATATATATATATATATATATATATATATATATATATATATATATATATATATTATACAATTTACAACTTAATTCAACCTTAACTGAATGCTCAAATAAAATTTTGAATATATATATATATATATATTATATATATAGGTATATATATATATATATATATATATATATATATATATATATATATATATATATATATATATATATATATATATATATATATATATGGCCAGCGTCTGTTATAGCCGTCATTATATTAAAAACTATTAATGCTACAGTAAAACGGAATACATTGCTGCAATGCTGGTCCAACTTTGCCCTGAAAATAAAAAAAAAAAAAAAAAAAAATATCTCAAACTACATAATAGTTACAGCAAAAGGAATACATTTTTAAATCCTCGATCTATCATATATGAAGATAAAAAAAAAAAAAAAAATGTTTAAAAATAATTATATTAAAATGATTAGAAGGCCTATTTTGAGACCTTTATTGGTTTCTCGTTAAATAAATAGACTTTCTATTAAATTTTGTTTTATACGGCACACTAGGGGGGCTCGAGCCGACGGGGAAAAAGAGGATGTTTTCCATACCCCGTAGGGAGGGGGCGGAGGAACCCCTGCGACACCCAAATACCAAAGAGCGGGGGTTCCGAAGACCCTCCCCGGAGGGGAGTCCTACCCCGTAGTTCCTCGGAAGGCCGAGAGACCCCGACTCCTGCCATATTTGCGGTTTACCCTTGGGTACTTTAAAAAAAAAGCAAAATTTATTAGAAAGTCTATTTATTTTAACGAGTAACCACAAAGGTCTCTAAATAGGCCTCCTGTAATCATATTACTATATACTATTAATAATTTATTTGGATTTTATATTTCTTACATTTTCTTATGTGAAATTTTACCAGATTCCAAAATGTATTCCTTTTCGCTGTAGCTATTGTAGTTTTTGAGATATAATTTTTTTTTTATTTTTTTTTATTTTTTTTTTTTTACATTTCCAGGGCAAACTTTGGACCAGCATTCCAGAATGTATTCCGTTTTACCGTAGCATTAATAGTTTTTAATATATATGATGGCTATAACAACGTTGACCTATATATATATATATATATATATATATATATATATATATATATATATATATATATATATATATATATATATATATATATATATATATATATATATATATATATATATATATATATATATATATATATATATATATATTAAATATTTCAATCGCTTCAAATTATAAGGAAAAAAGTAGCCTCCGTTTTCGATATCGCCGCACATTTTATTTCAGTAAAAGAACTTCAAACCTATAAAAATATTAAAAAAAAGTCCTAATTATTTATTTAAATCTATATTTAACCTTAAAACACTTAATCAACCATACTTAACCTAAATTAAACTGTAAAGATATAATTCACTTAAAGATTTCAAATTTTAAGTTATATTAAAAAGCAGTCACGTCTAAGGATTTGAGCACAACAAACAAATAAATAGCAAACTGGCAATACCAAATTTTCAGGAAGTGTCGGACTATGTAAACTTTAACCATATATATATATATATATATATATATATATATATATATATATATATATATATATATATATATATATATATATATATATATATATATATATATATATATATATATATATATATATATATATATATATAAGTAGTATTGCTACGTTTTGGGATCCCACAGCTTTTTCTCAAAAAGTATAAGAGATAGAGGTCTGAAACTTGGAATATAATCTATATATGGGTCAAGCTCGAAACCGTAAATTTCAAGCCCGTAGGATGTACAGAGGGGGTCACCCCGAGAGCGTAGCCGCTACGCCCTCGTTTAAGCCCTTTTGGCTTTCCAAATCCGAGATTGAGTTAAGCCTAACGGCTAATCATCGACCCAGGTGTTCGATGCGCGTGAGAGAGAGCGCGCGCGCGCGTCGCGCGCGCGTGCGCATACACATACACACATATTATTATTATGTCGAAGATGGAAATCGAATCTGAGTCGAAAAACGATCCCTGTAAGGGATCGTTTTTTACGCACTCCGACGTTGCGTTCCGCCGTGGCCGCGCCTTCGCATCCGGTTTTGACGCCGACGTTGAGAGCCAGCCCGCCTCCGTCTCCGAACTTATCGTATCGTGCTAAAATTTGGAGGGTGGTTAGATGATGAGGTAACCTCATTGTATACGAAGTTACGTCCCCGTGGGTCCCCCCGAAGGGGGACCCACCCCCCTTCAAACATTAAATATTGACGTAGAAAGCTGAAATTTGGTGAGAGGATTCAGAGTTGAGTTTCTAGAAATACTTGATATGTGAATCTGTGGAGTTGGCTCCGGCACCGGTGCTGGAGCCGCTGCGGTGCTTAGTTAATAAACATTCGTATAACAACAATATTGGTGTCTTTATATATGTTATTGGATCTGTAGATTTCGAAAATAATGGTTTCAGAACCATTAAGAAAAAAATAAATCAATAAATAAATAAATAAATAAATAAAATTTCTTATTTTTTTGTTTATAACTTACAAATTTACGTTTTTACATACCCTAAAGCAGTAAATCACTAAATCAAACCACCATCCAACCAGCATCCAACCTCCCTCCTGACCATCTGTGATCTATTGATCTATTGATTAAGGTCATATTTTTTACTAAAATTGTCATGTTTTACATACCCTAAAGCAGTAAATCAGTAAATCAAGCCACCCAACCCTCCCTCTATCCATTTGTGATCTATTGATCTATTGATCTATTGATCTATTGATCTATTGATCTATTGATTAAGGTCAAATTTTTTACTAAAATTGTAACGTTTTACGTACCCTAAATCAGTAAATCAGTAAATCAAGCCACCCAACCTACCCTCCTGTCCAATCATGATCTATTGATCTATTGATCTATGATCTATTGATCTATTGATCTATTTGATCTATTGATTAAGGTCAAATTTTTACTAAAATTGTAACGTTTTGCATACCCTAAAAGCAGTAAATCAGTAAACAAGCCACCCAACCTACCCTCCTGACCATCTATGATCTATTGATCTATTGACTATTGATCTATTGACTATTGATTAAGGTCAAATTTTTTACTAAAATTGTCATGTTTTACATACACTAAATCAGTAAATCAGTAAATCAAGCCAACCAACCTACCCTCCTGTCCAATCATGATCTATTGATCTATTGATCTATTGATCTATTGATCATTGATTACTATCAAATATTTACTAAAATTGTAACGTTTTACATACCCTAAAGCAGTAAATCAGTAAATCAAGCCAACCAACCTACCATCTGTGACTCCATTACTCCATTGATCTATTGATCTATTGGATCTATTGATTTAAGTCACTTCTTACTAAAATTGTAACGTTTTACATACCCTAAAGCAGTAACAATAAATCAAACCACTATCCAACCTCCTTCCTGACCATCCCATCTATTGATCTATTGATCTATTGATCTATTGATTCATTGATTCAAGTCATATTTTACTAAAATTGTCGTTTTACATACCCTAAATCAGTAATCAGTAAATCAAGCCACCTAACCTACCCTCCTGACCAATCATGATCTATTGATCTATTGATCTATTGATCTATTGATTTAAGTCACATTTTAAAATTGTAACGTTTTTACATACCCTAGCAGTAAATCACTAAATCAAAACCACTATCCAACCTCCCTCCTGGACCATCTGTGAGCTAATGATCATTGATCTATTGATTAAGTCGCTACTGAGTGTCATTTTGCATAAAACATAACATAAAAATCAGTTCTTTATACAAAGATCAAAACAATATATGCCGACGTAACAAAGTTTTCACATTATGGCGTAACATGAACTATGAAAATAATGTACAAAGACAAACCTATCACAACTTACACATGGGAATAAGCAGTCAACATTAATAAAGTTCCACATTCTACATCCGGGGTAAAGTAATAACTAACATAACATCCAAAAACGCAACTTATTCACACTTTTGTCAAACATATCTCTAACATAACGTATGTTAATTTACAATTAACATGGTAATAATTAACTAAAATTTATCACAACAGTGGTTAATATACTGATCAACGAATATATTCTCTAACATAATAAGGTTTCCACATCAATAAAGCTAACATGATGTAACATGAACTAAGAAAATAATGTACAAAGACAAACCTATCATACCTTCCAAACACGAATAAACAACATTAACAAAATTTCCTACTTAACACCAGTAAAGTAACTAACATGGTATGCAAACGTAACCCAATCTTACGTTAGCATATCTCATACAACGATGCACTTACACTCAACACACTAATATTTACAAAATGTATCATAACTATCCGATTATCATACTGATCAACAAATATATGCTTAACAACAATGTTTTCACATTAATAGAAGCTAACATAGCATCATATGAAATTAGAAAATAATGTACACTACTGTAAACCTAAATATAAACTCTATTAATAATAAATAAACTGGTTAACATTAACAGTTCAGACTAATGCTAGTAATTCAACTTTACATACAAAAACGTAACCTATTTATACCTTTTTCAAACATATCTCTAACATATTAACGTTAATCTTACATTGATACAGTAACATTTATCAAAAAATTCATAACCATACCTAACCCTCATAATACCTAATGAGTAAAGACGAATAAAGTAAAGTTTTTAGGCTTATCTCTTTTTAGACTCCGCCTCCTTTCAGAAAATACCAACTCTAAACATGAAAAATTTATGCTTTAACCATCTGCATAAAGTGATGCAATACTTATTATATTTGACCCTCTGGCAGGATATACTAGCAATGTAGCAGTCGCCATTCGGTTTACGATTTAATATAAATGACACTTCGTTGGGAATAACGAAACTCCTCGTGAAGATATCAACAACAAGCGTAGAGATGCGGGGAGGTGTCATCGTATCAACACACTATCCTACTGAAGAAAATAGTATATAAACATCCCTTAAATGTAATGAGATTCTTTCTTTCAACCAATCAGAAGAAAGTAAACAAGAATACGACGTACGAATGAACCATATCAGTTCAAAAGGGTATATATTCTCGTTCGACAACAATAACATAGTACAAAGATAAGTTCTTTAGATACTAACCAACGAATATATGCTAACGTAACAGAATATTATTTATTATTAATAAAATATATATCACTAATCAGAAATATAAATACGATTTAACACACAAACTTATATAGAACTATTAACACAATAAGTTCCACACATTTGTGAAGGTCTGATGCATAAATGAATCAGCATTTACCAAACATATCTCGATCATATTAACGCTAATTTTATACTGAGACAGTAATATAACAAGAAACTTTATTTATAACCTGTTTAATTATCATACAGAGTAGCGAAAGTATGCTAACGTAACAAAGTTCATTACTGTGCTTAACATAATGAGGTAACCTGAACTAAGAATATGATGTAATAACGACAAACCTAACACCCTTACGTGCGAATAAATCACTAACATTAACAAACTTCTGCACATAACAGCAATAAAGTACCTAACACATCGTGCAAACGTAACCTAGTCACACTTTTTTTTTTATCTCTAACATATTAATGCTAATTTTACATTAACATCGTAATATTTAAATAAAAGTTTAGCATAAACCTGTCTAATCATCATACTGACAAAGAATATAATGCTGACGTAACAGATGTTTTACATCAACTTCGTAACGGGCTTTACCCCTCCGAAGGAGGGGGTAAGGCCTGGCAGCCTTCTGGGCTGAGGCCTAAAGCCCCGCTTACACCCTCTGGTGATCCCCGCCGGATCCACACTTTCAAGGGACGCATCCTGGGCTTTCTCGAAGGTAAATAAAGCTGTTAGATACCTTGGTTAATGAAAACTATTTATTCGTAAGTTAGTACGCTATGTTAAATATTACTATGACAATGTGGAATTAATGAATTGTTAGAGAAATGATGAGTTTGTAAGATATTACTGTGTTAACTGGACGATGAGTGTCAGAAATGGGAGCCTAGTACAGTTTGTGTTGAATAATGTTGGGGTTTGCCCCTAGACTTTTGCTAATGTCTACGTTTGTTCAAAGGTCAAATGATGTTATATTCGAAACGAGTGACACTTTGATGAAGATAGTGTCAATTCATAGTTCAAGATGGTGGTGTCTTTGATAGATTGGTCACTTTGTTAAGGGATTTTGTTAGATAATATGGCTTTACCTGTTGCTAATATGCTCGAAAAGTGGGAACATATCGAGTATTGTATGACCTGTTAGCTACTTTACCTTGATCAGTAGGGAATTTTTCAGGATGTTAGCTGATTATTCATATGCGAGGTATGTTAGGTTTGCATTTGTACATTATATTCCTAGTCGCGGTTATGATTTGTTAGCTTTATTGGTGCTAAAACTTTGTTGGTTAAGCATATATTCGTAGGTTAGTATATAAAGAACATATTTTTATGTTATGTTTGTCCAAAATGATACTTGAAATATGACTTGAATCAACAGCTCAATAGATCACAGGTGGGTGGGACGGGTAGGGGACTGCACGGATGGAGGGGTTTGATTTACTGATTTACTGATTTACTGCTTTAAAATCAGTAAATTATTACGTTTTACTGTGATATTTTACTCAAAGAACTTATTTTTATGTTATGTTAGGATAAAATTTTGTTATTTTTTTGTTATGTTTGGTTAAAACTTTGTTATGTTTGCAATTATTCGCTGGGGATTATGATATTTAGACGAGGTTATGATGAATTTTTGTTAAATATTACGAAGTTGATGTAAAACATTTGTTACGTTAGCATTATATTCTTTGTCAGTATGATGATTAGACAGGTTTATGCTAAACTTTTGTTAAATATTACGATGTTAATGTAAAATTAGCATTGATATGTTAGAGATATGCTTGAAAAAGTGTGACTAGGTTACGTTTGCACGATGTGTTAGGTACTTTATTGCTGTTATGTGCAGAAGTTTGTTAATGTTAGTGGTTTATTCGCACGTAAGGTGTTAGTTTGTCGTTGTACATCATATTCTTTATCAATAGTAGGTTAGCGTTAGCTTTATTAATGGGGAAACTTTGTTACGTTAGCATACTCTCGCTGCTCTGTATGATAATTAAACAATATAATAAATTTGCTAAATATTACAGTCAATGTAAAATTAGCGTTAATATGTTAGAGATATGTTTGCAAAGTATGAATAGGTTATTGCTTTGTATGCAATGTCAGTCACTTTACAGGTGTTAAGTGTGGAACTTGTTAATGTGTTAACAGTTTATTCATGCTTAAGGTGTTAGGTTTGTCGTTGTGCATTATTTTCTTAGTCCTAATATGTGTTAGCTTTATTAATGTGAAAATAATGTTACGTTAGCATATATTCGTTGGTTAGTATCAAAGAACTTATCTTTGTACTATGTTGTTGTTGTTGTCGAACGAGAATATATACCCTTTGAACTGATATGGTTCATTTGTACGTCGTATTCTTGTTTACTTTCTTCCTGATTGGTTGAAAGAAAGAATCTCATTACATTTAAGGATGTTTATATACTATTTTCTTCAGTAGGATAGTTTTTCTCAGTGTTGATACGATGACATCTCCCCGCATCTCTTACGCTTGTTGTTGATATCTTCACGAGGAGTTTCGTTATTCCCAACGAAGTGTCATTTATATTAAATCGTAAACCGAATGGCGACTGCTACATTGCTAGTATATCCTGCCAGAGGGTCAAATATAATAAGTATTGCATCACTTTATGCAAATGGTTATAGCATAAAATCATTTTTCATGTTTAGAGTTGCTATTTTCTGAAAGGGGGAGGAGTCTAAAAAGAGATAAGCCTAAAAACTTTACTTTATTCTTCTTTACTCATTAGGTATTATGAGGTTAGGTATGGTTATGACACATTTTTTGATAAATGTTACTGTATCAATGTAAGATTAACGTTAATATGTTAGAGATATGTTTGAAAAAGGTATAAATAGGTTACGTTTTTGGTTGTTAAGTTAGTTACTTTACTGCTAAGTCTGGAACTGCTAATGTTAAGAAGTTTATTTGTGTGTGTTAGCAGTTTGTCGTTGTACATTATTTTCCTAGTTCACATGATGCTATGTTAGCTATTAGCTTTATTAATGTGGAAACATTGTTATGTTAGCATATATTGTTTTTATCAGTATGATAATCGGACAAGGTATGATGATACATTTTTGCTAAATATTAGTGTGTTAGTGTAAATTAACATCGTTATGTTAGAGATATGCTTGAAAAAAGTAAGATTAGGTTACGTTTTGCATACCATGTTAGTTACTTTACTGGTGTTAAGTGTGGAATTTTGTTAATGTTGTTTATTCGTGTGTTTAAGGTGTGATAGGTTTGTCTTTGTACATTATTTTCTTAGTTCATGTTACATCATGTTAGCTTTATTGATGGAAACCTTATTATGTTAGAGTATATATTCGTTGATCAGTAAGGATAATTAACCACTGTTGTGATAAATTTTAGTTATTATCATGTTAGTGTAAATTAACATCGTTATGTTAGAGATATGTTTGACAAAGTGAATGTTACGTTTTTGGTTGTTAGTGTTAGTTGGGTTTATGGAAGGCATAAGTGTGAATTTTTGTTAATGTTAACAGTTTGTTCGTGTTTAAGGTGTGGATAGGTTTGTCTCTTTGTACATTATTTTCATAGTTCATGTTACCGCCATGTTAGCTTTATTGATGAAAACTTGTTACGTCAGCATATATTGTTTGATCTTTTTATAAAGAACTTGATTTATGTTAGTGTTTATCCAAAATGACACTCGAAGTCGTGACTTGAATCAATAGATCAATAGATCAGTAGCTCATGATGGTCAGAGGAGGCTAGAGTAGCTGATTGAAGATTACGTTGAGTAAACGCAATTTTAGTAAAAATTTGACTTAAATCAGATCAATAGATCAATAGACATGATCAATAGATCATTAGACTGGGCAGATTGTCAGGAGGGTAGGTTAGGGTGGGTTTACAGCATTGATTTACTGATTTAGGTATAAACACGAAAATTTTTTAGTAAAATTTGACCTTAATCATTAGGATCAATAGATACATTAGATCAATAATAGATCACAGATGGTCAGGAGGGAGGCTGGATAGTGGTTTGATTTAGTGATTTACTGCTTTAGGTATGTAAAACATGACATGACATTTTTAGTAAAAATTTGACTTAAATCAATAGATCAATAGATCAAAGGATCAATAGATCAATAGATCTAGATGGTCAGGAGGGAGGTTGGTTGGCTTGATTTACTGATTTACTGCTTTAGGAAAGAAACGTTACAATTTTAGTAAAATTTGACCTTAATCAATAGATCAATAGATCAATAGATCAATAGATCAATATCAATGAGATCAATAGATCATGATTGGACAGGAGGGTAGGTTGGTTGGTTTGATTACTGATTTACTGATTTAGTACTTGATTTTATGTTATGTTTATCCAAAATGACACTCGAAATGTGACTTGAATCAATAGATCAATAGATCAATAGATCACAGATGGTCAGGAGGGTAGGTTGGGTGGCTTGATTTACTGATTTATCGCTTATAGGGTATGCAAACGTTAAGCACTTAGGTAAAAAGCCTCTGACTCAATCAATAGGATCAATAGATCATTAGGATCAATAGATCAATAGATCAATAGATCAATAGATCATGATTGGACAGGAGGGTAGGTTATGATGGCTTGATTTACTGATTTACTGATTTAGGGTATGTAAAACATGACAATTTTAGTAAAAAATTTGACCTTAATCAATAGATCAATAGATCAATAGATCAATAGATCAATAGATCAATAGATCACAAATGGATAGGAGGGATGGTTGGGTGGCTTGATTTACTGATTTACTGCTTTAGGGTATGTAAAACATGACAATTTTAGTAAAAAATATGACCTTAATCAAGATCAATAGACTCAGCAGATGCACAGGAGGAGGTTGGATGCTGTTGATGGTGGTTTGATTTATGATTTACTGTTTTAGGGTATGTAAAAACGTAAATTGTTATAAACAAAAAATAAGAAATTTTATTTATTTATTTATTTATTTATTGATTTATTTTTTTCTTAATGGTTCTGAAACCATTATTTTCGAAATCTACAGATCCAATAACATATATAAAGACACCAACATTGTTGTTATACGACTGTTTATTAACTCGGCACCGCAGTGGCTCCAGCACCGGTGCCGGAGCCAACTCCTCAGATTCACATACCAAGTCTTTCTAGAAACTCAACTCTGAATCCTCTCACCAAATTTCAGCTTTCTACGTCAATATTTAATGTTTGAAGGGGGGGGGGTCCCCTCTGGGGGCCCACGCTGGCGTAACTTCGTATACAAAGAGGTTACCTCATCATCTAACTACTCTCAAAATTTTAGCACGATACGATAAGTTCGGAGACGGAGGCGGGCTGGCTCTCAACGTCGGCGTCAAAACCGGATGCGAAGACGCGGCCACGGCGGAACGCAACGTCGGAGGTAAAACGATCCTCATAGGATCGTTTTTCGATTTCATCTGATTTTCTGGAAATCGAATCTTCGACGTAATAATAATAATGTGTATGTGTATGCGCACGCACGCGCTCGCGCGCAGACGTAATCTCGGCTGCGCCGAGATTACGTCATCACGCTCGATCTCAACTCTCGTTAGGCTTAACGCAATCTCGGGTTTGGAAAGCCAAAAGGGCTTAAACGAGGGCGTAGCGGCTACGCTCTCGGGGGTGACCCCCCTCTATATACATCCTACAGACTTGAAATTTACACGGATTCGAGCTTATCCCATATATAGATTATATTCCAAGTTTCAGACCTCTATCTCTTATACTTTTTGAGAAAAAGCTGCCAGTGGTCAAACCGGTGCATCACTACTTATATATATATATATATATATATATATATATATATATATATATATATATATATATATATATATATATATATATATATATATATATATATATATATATATATATATATAATCTAAAATCTAAATCAATAAAGAACACACTATGAAAATTGATATAATAATAGTTGTAGTGTAAATAAATTCCCTAATGAATTAAATATTATAATTGATTTGTTCTTGGTGAAATATTAAAAAGTATATTAATTAAACAATAATAATAATAATAATAATAATAATAATAATAATAATAATAATAATAATAAAATAATAATAATAATAATAATAATAATAATAATAATAATAATAATAATAATAATAATAATAATAATAATAATAATAATAATAATAATAATTAATAATAATAATAATAATAAATAATAATAATAATACATAATAATAATAATAATAATAATAATAATAATAATAATAATAATAATAATAATAATAATAATAATAATAATAATAATAATAATAAGAATAATAATAAATAATAATAATAATAATAATAATAATAATAATAATAATAATAATAATAATAATAATAATAATGTTACTAATAATAATAATTAATAATAATAATAATAATAATAATAATAATAATAATAATAATAATAATAATAATAATAATAATAATAATAATAATAATAATAATAATAATAATAAATAATAATAATAATAATAATAATAATAATAATAATAATAATAATAATAATAATATAATAATAATAATAATAATAATAATAATAATAATAATAATAATAATAATAATAATAATAATAATAATAATAATAATAATAATAATAATAATAATAATAATAATAATAATAATAATAATAAATAATAATAATAATAATAATAATAATAATAATAATAATAATAATAATAATAATAATAATAATAATAATAATAATAATAATAATAATAATAATAATAATAATAATAATAATAATAATAATAGCGAGTGAAGAAAAACAAGCTCATTTAAATATAACTTATAAAAAAGCACATTAAAGAGAATAGATAAAAAGGTATTAAAAAAAGATTTTTCTATTGAAAATTGATCTAATTGGTTCGAAAATAACTGAAATAAAAATGGCTTTTGTAAAAACAATAAAAGAAATATGCGTCGCATGTTAGTAAAGCAAAGAGAGAATAATAAAGAAGTTTTAGACAGAGTTTATATAGAGAGGAAGAGAAGAAGGTCGCATGTTTATGGAAGGTGGAAAGGTTCGAGACGAAATGGAGGTGGAAATGCAAAATACATTTTGTTAAAAATGTTAGGTAAGAAATGAAGTACATGTTAACCACCAATTCATATTGGTTTGTTTAAAAATCGTTTTAATTTCCATAGAGGAGAGAGAGAGAGAGAGAGAGAGAGAGAGAGAGAGAGAGAGAGAGAGAGAGAGAGAGAGAGAGAGAGAGAGAGAGAGAGAGAGAGAGAGAGAGAGCTTGATTTCAATAATAATTAAAAAGGAACTATTCCAAAGCCACGGGAATATATGATAAATTTCTCAGTAACTACGGTACCATAATACAAACCTAATTGCCCAATAAGTGTCGGTAATCCCCTAGTATTGCTTTTAAGATTCGAAAGACTTTTTAGATCAGAAAATAGAAACTTTATTACCAATGCAATTAAAACTTTTGACATAAATATGCTAAATGTAAAAAAAAATCTTCACAGCAAAGGTTAGCAATTAGATTGTAGCAATCTAACTGCTAACCAATAGTTTTAAGCAAAAGTTTTAATTAATTTTAGCAAAAAATTTTTTTACTAGTAAGTGAATGGCTAGAAATTCACTTACAATGGTAAAATAGTGTTTAAGGCCTTCCAATCACTATAATTGGAACTATAATTTAGAAGAGACCAAAGGATTTATGTATAGTTACGTAATATTAATTTTAGAAAATGTAAAGAATTTTATTTCAAATTTTAGAGATTAATAAAAAGGGTTTAAGTGAAAATGGAAAATTGACCATTATTTCGAAAAGTAAAGCAAAGGACTTTTGAAGCTTAAAATACTTTACTTGTATTTCATGTGTGACATTGTAATGAGAGAGAAAAGCATACATACATACATACATACAGATAGATAGTCTTTTTTATTATTCTTTAGCTCTTTATTTCGTAAACATAGTACTTTTAGAAGTAAAATAAAATTTAAAAAATAAAGCAAAACAGTTGAAAAATTAATATACAACTGAGTTTCATTAATAATAATGGCATATTTTGTCTTATGGCATCTTCTCTGTCTTGAACAAATTTAATCCTTGATTTTACAGCATCAGCATCAAGGTCATTATTAAATAAATCAACTACCATATGTGTTCATAAATATCATTTTAATGTCTTTAGCCAAGATACCTGCTTTAAAAAATAAATTATTTTTTCTAATAAAATAACATTAATTTTTAAGTAATCTAAAATTAGTACAGTAAGGTAGTTTAAGAAATGATTAAACGTTAACATATCTAAGCAATTACATATTAGATGATTACTAATTCTATCAGAAACTTTACATATTTTTTTAAAGCATTATGGAAACATACTTCAAATTGTTTGTATATTTGACTACTATTTTTTGACACATTAGTCCAAAAATTTGCTCCGTAAAAAGGCATACAATAAGATCTTAATAAATATAACAATATATCTACATTTAACGAACTAAATCTTCTTATTAAAACATTAAACGTTCCCAAGAATTTGTCCCTAGCTCTTTTTATATCTGCTTCTTCCTCTAAATTTTCATTTAAAATAAAACCGAGATATTTAATCTCATTCAAATTAAAAAAAAAACACAAAAGAAATTTTTAATTTAGGTAAATCTTCTTTATTTTTCTTACTTTTTTTTGGCAAAAATTGATAACTCCACTTTTATTATAATTAATACTTAGACATAGATCAGAAATAGATTTTTCTGCAATATTTAATAGTTTTTGAAGGCCATCTACCGATGGAGCTAACAAAACTAAATCATCTGCATACATGATTATATTCGACATAAAGATTCCTGCTTTGGTACCTATTCTACTTTTCACTATATCTTTTATAAGATCATTAATGTAAATATTAAACAACAATGGTGACAAAATTCCACCTTGTCTAACACCATTTCTTATAAGCCATTCATTTGAGACACCATTCTTAAATTTAACACATGCAAATTGGTTACAATAAATACTAACCAAAACATTATACACAATGTCCGGAATGTGCATAGATTCTAATTTTTTAAATAAGATACCATGATTTACTTTATCAAATGCTTTTGTTAAATCCAAAAAAGCAGCATAAACCGAAGACCCATTATTAATGTAATTTGCTATTGTTTCTTTTAAAGCGAATAAGGCCGTTTCTGTTGAATATTTTGATCTAAATCCATGTTGTCTGTCGTCTAAGGATATATAATTTTCTACAATATCTAAAAGTCCATACTCAAGCAACTTTAAGAAAACTGATGACATCATGATAGGTCTATAGTTGTTTAAATCAGTCCAATCTCCATAATTATCTTTTATGATCGGAGTTATAACCCCTCTAAGCAAATCTACAGGGATATAATTGTGCATAATACATGTATTCATAAACTTAGCTAACCTAGTATCAATACCGTTTTTCCAGTTTAAAAAAAGCAATTATGTAACCGGAACACACTTTTGGGGAATAATCCCTCCTTTTTGGGGGGAAACAGAACCCCCCTCTTTTACCCTGGACACATATTACTGGATTAGAAGTACCAGTTCTCTTGATTGACGAAATGAAATCGAAACATAAAAAAAAGTTACCAAATAACTTTGGATCATAGATGTACTTAATTTCAAAATTAGCTTGAGAATCTTTGAGAACAGAATTTAAGACGGGTTTCAATAAAGAAGTCAAGATATGTCAAAACTGGGGTCAAAGGGTCAGGAAATACCATAAGTAAATGATAATATCTATATATATATATATATATATATATAATATATATATATATATTATCTATCTATATAAGTATATAATATATATATATATAATATATATATATATATATATAGTTTATATATAGTCCATATTCCCCGATCCTATATATATTAATACCCTATAATACTTCACCGCATATATTATGTACCTATATAATATATATATATATATAGTAATATATATATAATATATATATATATATATATATATATATATATTATATATATATATATATTAAAGACTAAGAACATTTTAATGGAAGGTAAAAGAATTTACTTGGTCTTCTCTCTCGGGACTGATAACCACCGCATGTTGCGAGTGAGGACAACATACTCGGTGCTTTACGATTGAGCTATCCTCCAACCCAAAAAAGTTGGTTTCACAAGAACAGTTTTAAAGCAACCGAGCTCCCTCCAAGGCGACATCACCAGGTGTCCAGCCTGACGGGAGCTCGTTTGCTTTAAAACTGTTCTTGAACCCAACTTTTTTGGGTTGCGAGGAATTAGCTCAGTCATTAAAGCACCAGCGTAGCTGCTTTAGTGTTGTTCGCTCACTTGCCTGCGCACTCATGCGAAGTGTGGATTCCCCATAATTCCCAAACTATAAGTTTCTCTGTCTCTCCCTCTTTCCTATTGTATGTCCTGAACATCTAACTCTCTAACTCCAAGAAAGTTTCGGCGACTAAATGATAATTGCAACAGTATTTTCAAATCTACATAGATATTTCCTTCGCGTTATCGGTAACCGTAGGATATTAGTCCATACGTATATACCAGGCACCAATACATTGTCCGCAATTGAAGACCTTACGTTATGAGACGCCAACTCCGACTGACTAATTCATATAGTCTTTAGTAACGCACGGATGTCTTCAATCTGATAGAGCAAGCTTCAGCTCGACGACGCCCCTCCTCTAAGATTTTATATCTTACCTAATACCTAAGCTTAGCTATGTAATACAACACGTCATACTATATATATACAGTAAAATACCTTAGTTACTATATAATATCATCCGTACCCTATTATACTAAATATATAATATTATAATATATAATAATTTTATACTATATAATTATATATATACTTATTATATATCAAATCTGGAATTAACAAGTTATTTTGTCTATGCCTTACGGCACTTCTTTACCACACTATAGCTGATGTCGATAACCGCATCACGAGATCCCCTCTCGTCAGACCAACATTCTCCTCTTTTTCTTCCACTATAGCCAAAATAAACAATAAATAAGGACAAATAAATAGAAAATTTGAAAAGCACAGATAAAAATGTTATTCATTTTTCCACAAGAAAAGTTTAATCCTATTCCGTCTAATTAGTCTCATCCTAATATTATTATATAATATATAAATATATATAATACTACTATATATAATGAATATATCATCTCTCATAATATATATTATAGATATTTATTACACACTCCAAGCATACTAGCTCTTCAACGTATACATCTATACTACTATTTTAATTTATCACCTTTATATAACTTATATAGCGTCCTACCCGACATCTGTTTACCTTAATCTTATCGCTCAACTTAAGATATATTACATATATCTGGCTATATAAACTCTTATACACAACTTTCATATATATATTATTTTAAACACACTAAAAAGTGTCAGAATTTATAGTTAAAAAAAAAATCAAGATGGGTAGGCAAAAAATTATTATTTAGTGGATCCACGCGATCTTCTTCGGAACGTGTTACTTCGTTCCAGCTCTTATCTTCAATCAGCCTCTTACTTAAACCATGTTAAGCTGAGTGCAAGTAAAACAAAGTATACGTTTCACGACAACTTCTGCTTCAAAATAATCTACAAGTGTTTTGTCGATAAGAACTTTTGTTTCTTTAATCAACTTTACATATCATACGCTAGCGGCCTTTATATATTAGGCTTATACTAATATAATAGTCCTCTACTTTATATATCACCAATCATATAGTTGAATAATATTCGTGTCAATACTAATCTCAGATACTCCATACTTCTATTATATATTATACTATTACTCTCATTCTATTATGCTATAATCGTTCATACTATATATAATATTATAATATATATATATATACTATATTATTATTATATATTATATAAGGCTATTTATCAAGAAGGTTGACTCTTAGGGGACCAAAATCAATTAAACAATGGTTAACGGCAAACATGATCTATATGATTTCATCATTATGGTAATTAATACCAATATAGGTGTTAGAACGTATACCTAACCTGATCCTAACCTAACCTATTTACGGGGTCAACCCTCTTATAAAGCTCCATATTATATATTATTATATATATAGTATATATATATATATATATATATATTATAATAATTATATATATATAATATATATATATACTAATAATATATATATATTATATATATATAATGTATATATATATATTATATATATATATTAATATATAATATTATATAATATATATATATATATATATATATATATATATATATATAGATTATATATATATATGATAATATATAATTATATATATAATTATATATATATTATATATATACTATATATATATATATACTATATTATATTAATTATTTTAAATTATTATATAATATTCTTTACTTATAATATAACTATTATATATATAGTATAATATATATATATATATATATATATATTATATATATATATATATAATATAATATAATTATATATATATATTATATATATATACCGTTATATATATTATATATATATTATACTATATATATTATAATATTATATTAATAATATTATATATATTATATATTATATATATATATTATATATATATATATTATATATATATATAATATATATTATCATTATATATATATATTATATATAATATTATTATTATATATATATTATATATATATGATATATATATATACATATATTATAAAAGATATAAATATAAATGGTATATCTTATATTATATATATATATATATACCTATATATATATATATATATATACTCTGAGACCGCGAGGTTATATATATATATAGTATATATATTATATATATTTATATATAAGTTTCCCGCATGGCCGAGGGTATTAATTCTTGTCATGGTTGTTACTGTCTGTTGGTTTCAACTGTAAGTTGGACAAGAATCAATAATTGGGGGATTTTCTGCAACCCTTCCGCCCAAAGCACTAGTATATCGACCTTGTCACATACGTAATCTTTAAGTCTTCTTCCTTTCCTTTCATTTTCTTAATTAATTACCTATATCTTTTTTAATTCTTTTCCACCACAACAGTTTCTCTCTATCGTGGTAGCTGGGTGTGGTTCTCACTGATACTTATTCGTACCGTAATAAAAAAAATAATTATACAATGCTTAGAATAAATCGCACAAAACCTCACATCACAACCCCCAGTTATGAGAAAGCATTGACAGTTAATGTAATGAATAGAATATACAGTGTATATAAATATATATATATATATATATATATATATATAAAGGGGAAATATATAATATATATATATTATATATATATATATAATATATATATATATATATATATATATATATATATATATTATATATATAAATATATAATATATATATATATATAATATATATATATATTAGTTATATAAATATATATATATATATATATATATACTATATATATATATATATATACTATATATATATATATATATAATATATATATATATAACTATATATAATAATAATAATAATAATAATAATATATAATAATAATATTTATTAATTATAGTATATTATATTATTATTATATTATTATTATATTATTACTTATTATTAATATTATTTTAATTACATTATAATAATAATAATTAATAAAATAATAATAATAATAATAATAATAAATAATAATATAATATTTTATTATTATTTATTATTATTATTATTATTATTATATTATTATTATTATTATTTATTATATATTAATAATAATAATGAAATAATAATAATAATTAATATAATAATTAATAATAATAAGAACGATCATAATATATAATAATAATAATAATTATAATAATAATAATAGTTATTTAATATTATCATTA
>JABUQX010099994.1:52500-55000 GCA_015478945.1 Trachelipus rathkii
CACCTAACACACCCCCTAAGATTGTCCATCTGAACACATTGTACTTTAGATCTATACCTCTTATTCCAGACCATAGTCTCACTACTATACATTAACACAGGTAACAACATACCTTCATGCCATTCACAACTTTCCTACTACACTCTGCATCATTCGTTCCCTTTTCATCCAACATATATCCTAAATATTTAAACTCAAACACTTGTTCCAGTTGCTCACCATCCAACATAACTTCACACCGAGGACTGTCCTCACTCACAACCATAACCTTACTCTTATCTACGTTTACTTTCAAACCCATCCTTTACACACCCTGCCAAATCTCTACCAATCCTCTCAAACCCTTTCAGATTCGCCACACAAAACCAAATCATCCGCACATAATAGGTAGGGCACCCTCCTCTCTTCCATTCTCCATCATTCTAACACCTTCCAATTTCCACCCCCACCTCTAATTCTTTCATAACCCCATCCATATACAAATTGAACTACCCAGAACATAACACATCTGCTCACTCCGCTATTAATATTAAACCAATCACTTTCAACTCCATTTATTCTTACACACGCTTCACTATCATGATACATACTTTTGATTCTTTAGTAATAAACCCTGATATAATAATAATAATAATAATAATAATAATAATAATAATAATAATAATAATAATAATAATAATAATAATAATAATAATAATAATAATAATAATAATAATAATAATAATAATAATAATAATAATAATAATAATAATATTAATAATAATATATTATTATTATTATTATTATTATTATTATTATTATTAATAATATTACACATTAATACATTATTATTATTATTTTTATTATTATTATTATTATTATTATTATTATTATTATTGTTTTATTATTATTATTATTATTATTATTATTATTATTATTATTATTATTATTATTATTATTATTATTATTATTATTATTACCTTGAAAATTTCTAATTTATATCCAAAGAATCTAGACTGGATTAGTCCAAATCTCTAATAAAAGAAGAACCTCGGAATGTGGATGGAGACATTAGTATTACATCAATAATTAAAATATGTAGTCTACTTGGTCCGCTGAGTAAAGGACGAATGGCATACCCATGCAATGCAAATTCGTGAAAACATTTGTAATGTTTCGATGCTCTTATATAATATAATAAAGAAGGAGAGAAAGTTTTGATAGCATAAGAGATATTTTCTAAAAAGATAACTTAATGACAGCCGCAGTTGTGTTATGAGACCAGTGACAACCATACGGTTGCGGTTGTAGTTACGGTTGTAGACCAGTGACAACTGCGGTTGCGGTTGTCAAAATATGCGGTTGCTTCGCATTTGCGGTTGCGGTTGTGATTATTCGATCCATCACTAATATATATATATATATATATATATATATATATATGTATATATATATATATATATATATATATATATATATATATATATATATATATATATATATATATATATATATATATATATATATATATATATATATATATATATATGTGTCTTTATATAAATAACCCATTGACTATCGTATCTAAAGGATATTATAACAAAAAAGCCTTTAACTAATACAAATGTTACGTTACTCATATCCAATTTTTTACACTCGAAAAGGAGGATCATTTTAAAAATTTCGTTCCAGCGCTCCTTTTGAAAGAAAGAGTTTTAAAAAAAATGCAGCTGCGAATTTTCACTCATCGAACACTGGCGCGGTTTTGTGTTAAAATAATCCCGACATCATCGCTTATTTAACAGCTGATGAAAGCCCAGATTAGGGGTCTTTAGCGCTGAGAAACGATACGCGAAATGAGGGGGGGTTTCTCTTAGGAAGAAAAGAAGGAGGGAAGTGTGAGGAGGATTAGAGGAGATTGAGAGACAGGCTGATTAAATGACACCGAGAGAGAGAGAGAGAGAGAGAGAGAGAGAGAGAGAGAGAGAGAGAGAGAGAGAGAGAGAGAGAGAGAGAGAGAGAGAGAGAGAGAGAGGAGCTCAGAAGAGAAAGAGAATCACAGGCAAATTAGAGGAGGCTGTGAGAAAGGCTATTTTAAAGATATAAAGAGAAACAGAAGGAATAGAAAGGAGCTCAAAGAGGTATGAAGTGTAGACATTAAAATAACAAAGGTAAAGAGGAAGAGAAAGTTATATACATAGGAAATAAAGAGATAGAGAGAAATAATAAGAGAAGAGAAGATTCAGATAAAAGCAAGTGATAAGAAAAGAGATAAAAAATAATGGGACATTCAACAGAGCAATGGGAGAGAGAGAGAGAGAGAGAGAGAGAGAGAGAGAGAGAGAGAGAGAGAGAGAGAGAGAGAGAGAGAGAACTATAAATTTTACCACTAAAATAAAAGGTGTCCGTCCCTTTCACTGACAACATTCCAATGACATGTGCATTGTAGTTTAGGTAGGTTAGGTAAGGTCAGGCTAGGTTAGGTTATCTTATTTTTATGTTATCTTATGTTAGATTAAAT
>JABUQX010099994.1:65000-72500 GCA_015478945.1 Trachelipus rathkii
AATAATAGGGCGCCTAGAATGAACAATAATAATAATAATAATAATAATAATAATAATAATAATAATAATAATAATAATAATAATAATAATAATAATAATAATAATAATAATAACAATAACAATAACAATAATAATAATAATAATAATAATAATAATAATAATAATAATAATAATAATAATAATAATAATAATAATAATAATAATAATAATAATAATAATAATAATAATAATAATAATAATATTAATAATAATAATAATAATATTAATAATAATAATAATAATAATAATAATAATAATAATAATAATAATAATAATAATAATAATAATAATAATAATAATAATAATAATAATAATAATAATAATAATAATAATAATTAACAGGAAAAAAATCTTTATTTCTTTTTATACACTTTTTGACGAAGATTTTTGAAAAGTAGTTTTTTTTTCTACAAAATGTTTAAACCTCGTCGATTTTTCCCTTATACCTAGAAAGGAAATTTCTTTAGAGAGTTTCTCTCTAGGAACTGATCCCAGGACCTTCGCAGCATGAACCCGATTGGCTAACACTTACGCTACGCCCTATGGTTACATAGCAAATGTTTTACAGTATAGTATGTCGGTTTTATATTGATTTATTAGAAGTTGAGATTTTTCGGTTAATACGAGGATTCGAAAGGGTATACAAATGCGAATATGAACATCTGATGGAGGATGTGGACTTTCTTTCGAAAACAGCCGTTGAAAATTTTGAAGGGCACATCCACAATTTGGCCGATAACACTGGTCAAATATTGATGTTCTCTGCTGTTGCACATTTTCATTAAAAAGGTGTGAAAAAGGCATATAAAATATTATGAATATTCAACTAAAAAACTAATACAGATCTTTGTTGGTACCAATCTCATTATTAGTATCTTAATGATCCTCAGTACAAATTTCGATGTACTCCTCACTAACTTTTTAGTAGTTTAAACTTCAGGACTCAAATTTAGAGAATTTGCGACTCTCTCTCTCTCTCTCTCTCTCTCTCTCTCTCTCTCTCTCTCTCTCTCTCTCTCTCTCTCTCTCTCTCTCTCTCTCTCTCTTTCTCTACCTTTTTATTTTTTTTTTATTTTCTTTGATTTAGAGAAAATTTGCGGCTGTCTCTCTCTCTCTCTCTCTCTCTCTCTCTCTCTCTCTCTCTCTCTCTCTCTCTCTCTCTCTCTCTCTCTCTCTCTCTCTCTCTCTCTCTCTCTCTCTCTCTCTCTCTCTCTCTCTCTTTCTCTAACTTTTTAATAGTTTAAAATTCAGGACTCAAATTTAGAGAATTTGCGACTCTCTCTCTCTCTCTCTCTCTCTCTCTCTCTCTCTCTCTCTCTCTCTCTCTCTCTCTCTCTCTCTCTCTCTCTCTCTCTCTCTCTCTCTCTCTCTCTCTCTCTCTCTCCAAAAGACTAATAGGTTTCAACCCCTGCCCTCCCCTCTTCCGTCTCCGCGAAAGCCATTTGAAACAGTTTTTTCAATTTACATATATCAAAATTGAAGCTTGTGCGCAATTGCTAGGGTAAAATGACGACTTTTGGGAAGCATTTACGGCCAATTACCCAATCTCTAATTTTCACCTTCAACAAAATAATTTTATTTTATATATTTTTTCTTTGTTGAAATAAAATATTTACTGAAGACATGCTTTAATTCGCTTAAGAAGCTTTAGTGTATTAAATGGCAAGTCACACACACACACACACACACACATGCAAATATATATATATATATATATATATATATATATATACTATATGTATATATAATAATAATAATAATAATATATATATATATATATATATATATATCTTCTTATATATATATATATATATATATATATATATATATATATATATATATATATATATCAGTGGCGGTATTTCGGGAGAGGCAGAGAGGAGAGGATCTCTCTTGCTCATCTTTCTTCGACTGAATATAACAGTGTTAATAGTTTATTTTTTAAAAAAAATTTAAATAATTTTGATAATTTTCCCTATTTTCTATTGAATTTATTTTTATTTTTAAATGAAATTTAGGACTGCTCGGCCTGATTTGTCTTTTGCTGTATGATTCACCTTGATTCCAATGAAAATTTTATCTTCTGAATGGCTTTTTTCTCAAAGTTCGGAAGTGTGGAATAACCTTTTATCTACTGAACCAATTTTCAATTTTCAATTTTATTTTTTCGGATTTGGAAATGGTTGGGTGAGCTCTTTCTTAGGGTTTCTCTTTCATCAAATTCTGGACAGAAATAAATTTTAAGGAAAATATATAAAAAAAAATAACATTTTCTTAGCTGTAACTTCTTTTATTCAGCAAATAAAAACTTTTATACAAAAAACCGGTCGACTCTCTCTCTCTCTCTCTCTCTCTCTCTCTCTCTCTCTCTCTCTCTCTCTCTCTCTCTCTCTCTCTCTACATATATATATATATATATATATATATATATATATATATATATATATATATATATATATATAACTATACTATCTCTAACTTATATATATATATATATATATATATTATCAGAAATGAAGAGAAGAAAAAATATGTGGGCTCAATCTAAATAAAATTTATCTCGGTAAATATATCTACAATGTTGTTTCGAACATACAACTTCTATTAAGACTACTACTACTACTACTACTACTACTACTACTACTACTACTTAATACTACTACTTTACTACTACTAAACATATTAATAATAATAATAATAATAATAGATTATAAGTAGTACTAAATAAATACATCTATCAAAAACTGGAACACTACTTGCTGCTCGATGTGGAAGTTAAATAATCAGTGATAATATATATATATATATATATATATATATATATATATATATATATATATATATATATATATATATCTATATTTCTGACAATATATATATATTATATAAATATATATATATATATATATATATATATATATATATATATATATATAATATATATATATATATATATATATATAATATTATATATATATATATATATATATATATATATATATATATATATATATTAGAGGTGTTAGCGGATATTTGATTATGGGAAATTCGCATCATTTTTGATGGGGTCCATTTGAGTTGGGTCCCCGTCCCGCACCCTGGTAACAATTATATTAATAGATTGTGGCTAAAACTCGAAATATATTAGGCATATATATATATATATATATATATATATATATATATATATATATATATATATACTATATATATATATATATATATATATATATATATATATATATATATATATATATATATATTATGCTATATATATATATACAATATATATATATATAACATATATATATATATATATATAATATGCATATATCTTATGTAATAATAACCATGTATATGTATGTAATAATAATAATAATATATATGCATATATATAATATAATATATATAATAATAATATATATATATATAATATGTAATATATATATATAATATATGTATAACTCAATAATATATATATAATTTATATTATAATAATAATAATAATAATATGTAGCAATAATATAATATATAATATAATATGTAATAATATGTAATATGTATAATATATGCTGAAACGAAATAGGTCTAAAAAATATTTGTGCTTCATAACATATTTAGTTGTAGTAATATATTCATAGCGTTTCGTAATAATATATCTATCTTTCTTTCTTTCTTAATATGTATATATATATATATATATATATATATATATATATATATATATATATATATATATATATATATATATTAAAAGTAAGGGACTTTCAAAGATGACAGAAACACTCATGCTGGAGATAGATAATAGATTTCAAACTATGCAAAACGATGACGCATGTGCAATAGCAACTTTTCTGGATCCTAGATGCAAAACCAAATTTCTTGAACCACGTGTTTCATAGAGGGTTAAAATTAATTTAGGATGCCTATGTGATGAAATGCTGCTAAAGGCAGAAATATCACCAGCCAATAAAAAGCAAAAGATCAGAGAAACAGACACACAATTGCAATCTGTTAGCGAAACCATTGCTGAATCCATAAACGTGCTTTTGGCTTCTAGCAGCGATGAAGGGTCTTGTTCAGAGGTGTCAAAAGACACTCTATCATTGATCAAAGAATATCAAAAGCGAAAACGCTTGGAATCATATAAAGATCCACTGGTTTGGTGGCGTGATAATTGTAAAACTTTTCCACATCTTGCAGAACTCGCCAGGGAATACTTAGCATGCCCTTTAACAGGTGTCGCTAGTTAGAGCCTTTTCAGTGGTACAGGTCTCCTTTATGATTACATGAGAAGCAAACTCTTTCCTGAAAGGGCTCAGAAGCTTTTGTTTTTGAAGCATAATTTGAGAATTATTAATTTCAAGTATTAATATATATATATATATATATATATATATATATATATATATATATATATACTCTTCTCCCTATATATATATATATATATATATATATATATATATATATAACCTTTTTCCAAATGGGTGAAAGCTAGGGAAAAGGGTTGTTGGGTGCAAAGAGATCTCACTTTCCATATGCCTAATAGCATAACATATATATATATATATATATATATATATATATGTATACTATGTCCCCTAGTAATACTAATAATATGTATATATATATAATAATATAATATAATATATAATAATAATAATATATATATATATAACATAATAATAATAATAATATAGTATAAACAAATAAAAAACCAAATAGAAATATATATATCTTCTGTATGCAATAATATAATATATATATATATATATATAATAATAATATATATATATATATATATATATATATATATATATATATATATATAATATAATAATATATATATATATATTTATTTATTTATTTGTTTATACATGGCATTTCACTGCATGGTTTGCAAGGGTGGTGATTATAAGAACTTACTTTTTTTTATTTTTGTGGAGCTTAAAAATGATTTATTTTTCAATTGATTTTATTTAATTTTTTAGTTTATATATATATATATATATATATATATATATATATATATATATATATATATATATATATATATATATATATATATATATATATATATATATATATATATATATATATGCTGCTGCTGCTATATATATATCGCGAAGTATTCAATCTTTGTGATATATAGCAATTATGAGGATTTTCTTTCTCTTTTTTGTGACTGATCAACGTTTTGATCTCTTTTGTTAAAGCATTTCTGATTCTTAATAAAATACAAAGAAAATATTCTCTCTTTATTTCATTGTCGGTAAGGTAGAGGTCGCTTTCTCATTTTATCTGTATATCTGTAAAATATATGTAGATTTTCTGTAGAATTTCTGTAAAAATTCTCTAGGAATTATCTCCCTAATATGGGAAATATTCTGTGCATTTATTTATTATGAAGAATTTACAATTGTATTTGTAATGGAAATTGTACAGAATAAAAAGGAATCTCTCTCTCTCTCTCTCTCTCTCTCTCTCTCTCTCTCTCTCTCTCTCTCTCTCTCTCTCTCTCTCTCTCTCTCTCTCTCTCTCTCTCTCTCTCTCTCTCTCGCCCTGTGATCTGATATTTGTTATGGATGGAATTTATATTATTTTCGTCTTTTGAATTTTATTATTATTATTATTATTATTATTATTATTATTATTATTATTATTATTATTATTATTATTATTATTATTATTATTATTATTATTATTATTATTATTATTATTATTATTATTATTATTATTATTATTATTATTATAATGAACCTCTTCTTCTTCTTCTTCTTCTTCTTCTTCTTCTTCTTCTTCTTCTTCTTCTTCTTCTTCTTCTTCTTCTTCTTCTTCTTCTTCTTCTTCTTCTTCTTATTATTATTATTATTATTATTATTATTATTATTATTATTATTATTATTATTATTATTATTATTATATCATTATCATTATTATTATCATTATCATTATTATTATTATTATTATTATTATTATTATTATTATTATTATTATTATTATTATTATTATTATTATTATTATTATTATTATTATTATTATTATTATTATTATTATTATTAATTTAATAATTCTAGTTTAATTTAATAGTACAGTATTTTCTTTTTATTAATGTTTGATTGCTAATATTGACCTACAATTATATCTTTTATGTCAATACTAAATATTATTATTATTATTATTATTATTATTATTATTATTATTATTATTATTATTATTATTATTATTATTATTATTATTATTATTTTTGCTATTTTTATTATTATTATTATTATTATTATTATTATTATCATTATTATTATTATTTAATTTTGTCTTAATTTATCAATTCGTTTATAAATCAGTTTTTTTTTTTAAATATTATTAATATGTTTTTCCTTTTCTTTTTATTTTGTTAATTATGGTTTGACAAATGATGAATTTATTTTTAATTTTTTGAGGTTTTTTTTTTTTTCGATAAGTTTTTCTTGAAGAATTATCAAAATATTTTATTACATTTTTCCTTTCTGTTTAATTTAATCTTTCTGTTTAGATTTGTGGATTTATTTAAAGTGTTCTGTTTCTTTCTGATTTTATTTGTTCATTGAAATCCTTGTGTTCTCCTTTGAGTTCTATTTACCTTTCTGTCTTGTTCCGTCTCCTTCTGTTTTCTTTTCTTGTGTCTCTGTTTAACTTGTTTTGCCATTTTCTGTCTCTTTTTGCCTTTTTATTTTATGACTCTTTGTCTTTTGCAGGTATTTGGCTCTTTATCTAGCTACTTTTTCCGTTTCTAACTATTTATTTATGTTCCAATGGCTCTGTCTGATTTCTTTAAAAAGGCATTTTCTGTCTCTTTCTGTTCATTTAAGCTCTTATGGTTATTGTTTCAATGTTTTGTTACATTTTTCCTTCCCATTTTGAAATTTAATTTTCTTACCAGTTGTCATCGCCACTCTCTCTCTCTCTCTCTCTCTCTCTCTCTCTCTCTCTCTCTCTCTCTCTCTCTCTGTCTGTCTCTCTGTCTCTGTCTCTGTCTCTGTCTCTGTCTCTGTCTCTCTCTCTCTCTCTCTCTCTCTCTCTCTCTCTCTCTCTCTCTCTCTCTCTCTCTCTCTCTCTCTCTCTGTCTCTGTCTCTGTCTCTGTCTCTGTCTCTGTCTCTGTCTCTGTCTCTGTCTCTCTCTCTCTCTCTCTCTCTCTCTCTCTCTCTCTCTCTCTCTCTCTCTCTGTCTCTCTCTCTCTCTGTCTCTGTCTCTCTCTCTCTCTCTCTCTCTCTCTCTCTCTCTCTCTCTCTCTCTCTCTCTCTCTCTCTCTCTCTCTCTCTCTCTCTCTCTCTCTCTCTCTCTCTGTCTGTCTGTCTGTCTGTCTGTCTGTCTGTCTGTCTGTCTGTCTGTCTGTCTGTCTCTCTCTCTCTCTCTCTCTCTCTCTCTCTCTCTCTCTCTCTCTCTCTCTCTCTCTCTCTCTCTCTCTCTCTCTCTCTCTCTCT
>JABUQX010099994.1:77500-85030 GCA_015478945.1 Trachelipus rathkii
TTCAGAACTCCGTGGGATTTGTTGCTGGATGGTTGCTGCGGTGATGCTGACTACCAAAAAATCCGTGGTATATTCTGATCAAGTCCCAGTTGCTCGGCGATTTCATTAACTTCTTTTAACACTTCATCGATGATTTTTCCTTCACCTTTCCGATGGCTCCTAACCATTTCCACAATATGTTGAATGTGCTGCGAGGTTTTGACGATATCAAAGGTCTTAGATTGGAGAGCATTTACAACTGGCTCTAACATCGCAGAGTATTTCGCGATCAATATCATAGCCCTGATGAATGACGACTTACATGCCGCTGAATGCAACTGAAAAGCGCTTTTTCTTGTGGCGGTATTTCCTTCAATGGAAAGAGTTTCTAATGCTTGCATCATTCGTACAAAGTGCTCCTTAAACACTCTGATGCACTTGTGTTGTTCAGACCATCTGTTCTGGCATAGGCTTGGGATGTTTGGCATTAATTTTCTTCTCAAGACCGACTCGCGAAAAAACGTAATAATGTCCTTTATAGTTCCCACAGTATTGCGGATTTCTGGTATTGTGTTCAAATCATTTACCACTAAATTTTGTTTGTGTGAAGAGCAATGAAAGTACAATGCTTTTTTATACTTTTCCTCAATATTGCTTGGACACCTTCTTCTTTGCCAGACATCGCAGAACAGCCATCGAAACCCAAGCCCACGCATTTCTCGGGATCCAGTTCTTCGGTCGTGACAAAATCGTCAATGGCTTTCGCAATGGTTTTGCGTCAAGCGCTTTCAGTTCTACAAAGCCAATAAATTCCTCTTTGACTTCATCGGACTCTTTGTCGAAATAGCGTAACACTATGGAAATTGTTCCTTTCCAGAAATATCAGCGGTTTCATCTGCTAGTAAGCTATACGTTCACGCTTCCTTTACCTTATTAACGATGCTTTCCTTTATAGCACATAGAGAAATGATTTCATTCAGAGTCTGAACTGATTGGTATGTGGCATTTTCTTCCCCTTTTCAAAATGACTTTTCAATGACTGATCTCCGGCATCTATTCGTAAGCGGCACAAATTTTGCAACACTCCCTCATCATGATGCTTACCCCGAAGCGGTAAATCGCGCGTACAAGAAAATGTCACACATGAAATTACTGAGGATAATATTTTTTTATTTTCTTCTATGATTTTCTTAAAATGCTGGTTAATTTGGATGTCTACCGGCGTCCTGTAGGAACAATCTTGCAGCTTCAATAGCAGTTTTATGCCACTCTGTGTTTGTATGTCCCTTACAAACCGCATGAACATCTTTATATTTAGTGAAAGGTCTTATTGTTATATTGTTAAAGAGCCTAGGACCCCCTCTGAACAAACTTTTATTTGGTGGATATAAAATACAAAACTTGCAAAATGCTTCCTTTAGGTGCCTGGAGTATGTCAGCCAAGGTGAATATGTCTCCAACCATTCATAATTGAATTTCCTCTTTAAGTGGGTAGCATCTTCCAAAATATTATAGGTCTTAGGTGGAATCCAACACTCTTTCAGTAACTGTTTCTTTTCCTCAGTCGAAATCATAGATGAATGTCCAACGTATCTACCAATGTCATTTTCGTGACTGTCATCTACTGAAACGCTAGCTCCGAAATCTGGACCCATATCTTGACTCGTCGAGGTGCTGGGCCTGGGTGTGGGTTCTTCATCATGCGAAATATGCGAAGTAGGAGGGATTGCCTCTTGTGTAGTCTTAGTTGAATTATTGGTATGTTCTTCGTTTTCACCGCTACCATTTCCAATTTTATCCGAGTTCTTCCTTTTCAAATTTACTGCAAACAATATATATATATATATATATATATATATATATATATATATATATATAAATATATACAGTATATATATATATATATATATATATATATATATACTATCACCTATACTCATATATATGATGATGATGATGATCTCTGCCACATATGGTCATAGGCTAATAATTTTACTAGCATTCAAAGATAACAGAAAAAATTAAAAGTATAGCAAACTATGTTGAAAATCACTAATTTCTGTGTTGTAATAAAAAATAGTTTTTAAAATGAAACTAACCTTATATGGACAAGTAAGATCATGTGTTACAAAATTCCTACTTTTAAGAAGTAAATACACAAAATTTTATTAATCTTCTTCTTCTTCTTTCCCCAAGATTGGGAGTAAGGTGCGTTTCATGCATCGGAAAAGAAAAGCAGTAGGAGAATATGACAAAAGTCGAAAAGAAAGCCCAGCCTTACCGCCCCCTCTGTACCATTAATTAGTAAGAACTCGTCGCAATCAGAAAATCCACCCTAGAGCTTCATGGGACCGCGATGGATCCTCACTATGGTAAATCGTCAAGTGTAGGGTTCATCCCCTGGCCCAGGTGGGCCACAACCATACCCCCTTACAACACCCCGCCATTCTCTCCTATCAAGCACCTTTCTTCTCGCCTCTGCCAAACTCACATTTCTCTCCTGCAAACATTCCTTTACTGACTCAATCCACTTTTTCTTCGGTCTCCCAGCCGGTCGGTTCCCAACACACTCACCACTATACATCCGCTTAACCAACCGACTATCATTCATCCTTTCCACATGACCAAACCATCTCAACATGCTTTCATTTATTCTCTCATTTACCCCTTTCTTCACACCACACAACTCTCTAATACGTTCATTCCTTATTTTATCAATTCTTCTCACACCTAGCACACCCCTAAGATTGTCCATCTGAACACATTGAACTTTAGATCTATACTTCTTATTCCAGACCATAGTCTCACTACTATACAATAACACAGGTAACAACATACCCTCATGCAAGACCTTAGCGCACTCAAGACTTAGTTCCTTTACATTCACCAATGATTTAATTGCACCAGCAACCTTCCTGCCATTCACAACTTTCCTACTACACTCTGCATCATCCGTTCCCTTCTCATCCAACATATAACCTAAATATTTAAACTCAGACACTTGTTCCAGCTGCTCACCATCTAACATAACTTCACAATGAGGACTGTCCTCACTCACAACCATAACCTTACTCTTATCTACGTTTACTTTCAAGCCCCTCCTTTTACACACCGTGCCAAATCTCTCTACCAATCCTCTCAAACTCTTCAGATTCACCACACAGAACCAAATCATCCGGTATATATATAAATATGTAGGGCACCATATAGTATAAACTACCTTTTCATCAATTACAACACCATTTCTGCCACCCTACCTCTAATTCTTTCATAACCCCATCCATATACAAATTGAATAACTAAGGAGACATAACACAACCCTGTCTCACTCGCTATTAATACTAAACCAATCACCTTTGACACCATTTATTCTTACACACGCCTCACTATCGTCATACATACTTTTGATTCCATTCAGAAGCCTACCACCAACACCACTAACACCTGCCATAGAGCTTCCCTATTAACCCTATCATACGCTTGTTGCAAATCCATAAAACCTAAATACAATTTATTCTTCTTCTCCCTCATTTTCTCAATCATTTGTTTCAATGTAAAGATTTGACACGTCTCCACCCACTCTAATGCACCTTGTTTCTTCGCAATCAGTCCCTTCAGTCACTCGACACTCTTTCTATCAAAAATACCAGCGCCCTGTCTTCCACCACAGCTTGCTCAATAACGTAATTATAAATTCTACGGACCACTTATCTCCCTTACCCTTATATAAGGGTACTATTACAACTCTCCTCTCCAATCCCTTGGGACTATACCCTCCATAAGCTTGCTTTCACTTCACGAAGTCAAATCAATCAATCCCACCATCTCACGCCTTCTCCGTTCTTGATCGATACACCAGTAATTCATCTATACCTGCAGATTTACCATTCTTCAACTTTATCACTCTACCCATTACCTCCTATGCGCTTCCTTCAACATAAATCCCCAAAAATACCTATTCTTCTTACACCATCAAACCCACACACATTTACTATCACTTCTTCATTACTGCTAATATTATGCAGATTTTCGAAGTGTTCTTTCCACACTCCCCTCACATCCATTTCATCAGTTACAAAAGCACCATCCCTATTCATTATTCTGAGCAAGTTCCCTTTATTCTCATTCTTAACCTTTCGCGCTTCCTTCCAGAAGAGCTTCCTATTCCCTTGTAAGTCCTCATTCATCCTCCTTCCAAACTGTTCATTTACCTCTTGTTTCTACCATTTAGTATTTCTTTTTTCCTCCTTATATAATTCCAAGCATCTTTCTTTTGAAACTTCATCATTTGCTTTTAGTACATTCAACCATGTTTCTTTTTACTTTTAACCGCTTGCTTCACCTCTTCATTCCACCACTCACTGTTAACATTCTTACTTCCTACTTTAGCACATCCACATACTTCTTTTGCACTGCTAACAATTGCTTCCTTCATTTGCTCCCAGATTTGTTCAGTTTCAACTTGTTCACATTCAACTGATTTACTTGCAAGCGTTCTTACATACTTATCCTTATTACCTTGTTCACTTAACTTCTCACTCTTAATTTTACCCACTTCCTTCCGTATCATCTTCCTCTCCATCCAAGCCCCCACTAACTTTTAAAATGTTATTAATATTTAAAATTTTATTAATATTTAAAGTAAAACGTACGTATTTAAAATTTTATTAATATTTAAAGTAAAACGTACGTACCAAGGAATCTCCTAATATCCATGATCAGATGAAATCGAACTATAACTTTACACTGAGGCGGTGTTGAATTATAGAGTGGTGTCACGGAGTGATAATTTCAATGCTACTTTGAACCTTAAACATTTAATAAAGCATTGAGAATCTGACTGAACACAAAATCTAGAATTTATATAAACATATCAACATTAAAAAAAACATAGATAGAATAACAACACAGTTCTTATCTACAAATTAAAAGAGCATATAAAATGAGTGAGAAGACCGTATCGGCAAGAGAAATGTGAGAAAATGACGATTGCAACTAGCCTTCGCCATATACTCGTATATATATATATATATATCGTAAAACGTACTTAACGGCCACCCGGAATCTTGTGAATAACCAACTAACCTTAACTTCGCCGCTTCATTGCATAACGCCTTCGCCATATACTCTTATATATATATATATATATATATCGTAAAACGTACTTAACGGCCACCCGGAACGGGACGTTGGATCAAAAAAAATCGCAGGTAGACTCTATAAGAGTAAACACTTCTAGGGGGGGGCAGCTGCCCCCCCCTGACGACGCCCATGTATGGACAGAAATATATATATTAATTCACGTTGCCCCACTGTTCTCGCAGTCATCCATATACAGGATTGAATAACCAAGGAGACATAACACAGCCCTGTCTCTCCGCTGTTAATACTAAACCAATCACCTTTGACACCATTTATTCTTACACGCCTCACTATCGTCATACATACTTTTGATTCCATTCAGAAGCCTACCACCAACCCCATATATCACCAACACCTGCCATAGAGCTTCCATATTAACCCTATCATACGCTTGTTGCAAATCCATAAAACCTAAATACAGTTTATTCTTCTTCTCCCTCATTTTCTCAATCATTTGTTTCAATGTAAAGATTTAATCCACACATCCTCTACTACCACTCCTAAATGCACCTTGTTCTTCACCAATCAGTCCTTCAGTCACTCTGCACACTCTTCTTTCAACCAAAATACCAGCATATATCTTCCCTACAACACTCAATAAACTTATTCCCCTATAATTTCTACAGTTCCCCTTATCTCCCTTACCCTTATATAAGGGTACTATTACTGCTCTCCTCCAATCCCTCGGAACTATACCCTCCATAAACGCTTTATTACACCAACTTCCAAATCCAATCAATCACCATCTCGCCTCCGTTCTTGATCATTTCACCAGTAATTTCATCTATACCTGCAGATTTACCATTCTTCAACTTTCTCACTCTACCCATTACCTCCTCCTTACTAATAACCTCATCCCAAAAATACCTATTCCTTCTTGCACCATCAAACCCCACACACATTCACTATCACCTCTTCATTACTGCCAATGTTATGAAGATTTCGAAGTGTTCTTTCCACACTCCCCTCACATCCATTTCATCAGTTACAAAAGCACCATCCCTATTCTCATTCTTAACCTTTCGCGCTTCCTTCCAGAAGAGCTTCTTATTCCCTTGTAAGTCCTCATTCATCCTCCTTCCAAACTGTTCATTTACCTCTTGTTTTCTCCTACGTATGCACCTTTTAGTATTTCTTTTTCCTCCTTATATAATTCCAAGCATCTTTCTTTTGAAACTTCATCATTTGCTTTTAGTACATTCAACCACGCTTCTTTTTTTACTTTTAACCGCTTGCTTCACCTCTTCATTCCACCACTCACTGTTAACATTCTTACTTTCTACTTTAGCACATCCACATACTTCTTTTGCACTGCTAACAATTGCTTCCTTCATTTGCTCCCAGATTTGTTCAGTTTCAACTTGTTCACATTCAACTGATTTACTTGCAAGCGTTCTTACATACTTATCCTTATTACCTTGTTCACTTAACTTCTCACTCTTAATTTTACCCACTTCCTTCCGTATCAATTTAATTTTTATTAATATTTAAAGTAAAACGTACGTATTTAAAATTTTATTAATATTTAAAGTAAAACGTACGTACCAAGGAATCTCCTAATATCCATGATCAGATGAAATCGAACTATAACTTTACACTGAGGCGGTGTCGAGTGATAATTTCAATGCTACTTTGAACCTTAAACATTTAATAAAGCATTGAGAATCTGACTGAACACAAAATCTAGAATTTATATAAAAATATCAACATTTAAAAAAAACATAGATAGACTAACAACACAGTTCTTATCTACAAATTAAAAGAGCATATAAAATGAGTGAGAAGACCGTATCGGCAAGAGAAATGTGAGAAAATGACGATTGCAACTACCCTTCGACATATACTCGTGTGTATATATATATATATATATATATATATATATATATATATATATATATATATATATATATATATATATATATATATATATATATATATATATATATATATATATATATAACATATAACTACTATATATATCGTAAATTTGTACTTAACGACCACTCGGGCCAGGACGTTGAGGATCAAAAAAGTTGCGAATTGGGCTCATAAAGGTAAAACTTGCTACAGGGACGGCTGCCTGCCCCCTGACGACGCCCATATGTATATATATATATATATATATATATTTATATATATATAACAACCAATAACATATATATATATATATATACATATATATATATAATCATCATCATCACTCACTTCTCTCCCCAAAGGCTGGGGTGGGGACATAACATGAACTCTAAACAAAGAAAAGTAGTAGAAAGAATATGACGCAAGCAGAAAAGAAATCCCTACTTTATATATATATATATATATATATATATATAATATATATATATATAAATATATATATATATATATATATATATACTTTCTTTGCTGCTACTTATATATATGCTAACT